>JAXDDW010000127.1:885000-1155000 GCA_034670385.1 Hoplostethus mediterraneus | reverse complement strand
ATGCGATTCTTTATCGATGTAAAGAATCGATAGAAGAAAGTTCATTTGTAGTTCTAAACATATTTATGGTGTTTTTTTATTCACTTTTTGTCGCTCCCACGGCGTTATTCCTCTCTCCTACAGCGTCCATTACAATTACATGCACATGGTCAATTATGCAAATTGATGATGACGTCATTTAGCGACTTCTAGCGACTTTTAGGACAGCCAATAGCTACTTTCCTTACTGAGGAGTTGGCAACACTGCTTTCAGGTGGTGTCAGGTGACCAATGACTGTGAACAACTGATTGCGTTTCTAAACATACAACTTATGTTGTATGCCGAAATCTATAGACATGGTTAATTTCTGTGCTGCTGTTTGTGTTTCGAGAATGTCCGCTTGTTAGCTAGCTAATCATCATATAGTATCTGATCAGATGACCATCACTGTCCTTTTGTCAAGATACTTGATTTGCACACTAGCTAATATATCCAGTAGAAGCTAGCATTAGCAATGGCTAGTAGTCACATGTTAGCATGAACTAAGTTAGCCTGCTGGCTAGTTAGCTAGCTAGCTAAGAGTTTGTTCAGGCTAACTGAGCTGACTCTTCTCCAGCTGCAACTCAGAGTGTTTTGGAGTAGAGACTAGGGCTGAAGACAAGACAGTTTACTGAGTCACAGTAACCTACATTTGGAGACAAATCTACCTGATCACACTATTCACTTTTACTTGTAATGTAATCTATACCACAACAAGCTTTTTCAGGCATCGTTTTCTAGCTTATTATATATTATTATACTTCCACACAGTTGCAAAGCCTCTATAATACACTAATACACAAAAGTCAGTAGACATCTGACCATCACACCAATATGAGCTTGCTGGACATCCCATTCTAAAACCATGGGCATTAATACGGAGTTGGACACCCCTTTACGGCTATAACAGCCGCCACTCCACAAGCTTTCCACAAGCTTTTGGAGTGTGTCTGGGAATTTGTGCCCATTCAGCCAAAAGAGTATCTGTGAGGTCAGGCAGTGATGTTGGACAAGAAGGCCTGGCTCGCAATTGGCGTTCTAATTCCTCCCAAAGGTTCAATGGGGTTGAGGTCAGGGCTCTGTGCAAGCCAGTCCAGTTCCTCCACACCAAACTCATCTAACCATGTCTTTATGGACCTCGCTTTGTGCACAGGCAGTCATGCTGGAACAGCAAAGGGCCTTCCCCAAACTGTTGCCACAAAGTGCGCCCAATTGGCTAAAATGTCTTGGTATCCTGTAGTATTAAGATTACCCTTCACTGGAACTAAGGAGCCAAGCCCAAACCCTGAAAAACAGGGTGGCTGCAACACCTGAACTCAATAATCAGTAGGGGTGTCCACTGACTTTTGGCCATATAGGGTATCATAGGCTAAAGATGTCCGTATACTCTATTCTGCAAACAAAAAAGGTAGGTAAACGGAGTTTAAGTAGGATTATCCATGACAACATATTGCATCTTTCCAAATGCTGAGAGGTCAGACATCATCACACAACCATGCTGCTTCTGGCTTCAGCTAGTTTTGTTGCTATTTTTTGTTGTTGTTGTATTAATTTCATTGAAAGGCTGTCTGCAATGTAAGACAGCTTTTCAGTGGTTTTTCAATAGGTGTTCTTTGAATGGTGTTTTGTGGAGGAGGTCAAAACAACCATAAATCAATTCTGAAAACTATTGTAAGTTGTCAAAAAAAGTCCACTACCCACATAATGACTTTCTGCTCCTTTTCCTTTCCTAAGTACGTCTAAATCGTTATCGCCCTCAGAGGACAATTTATTCTCGGCATTACAAAGCATGTAGACAGAGGCAATAGGCTTTACAGATAGATCTTAGACCATAGAACTCATTTTTACGTAGAAAATGATGCGCCATCCACTTCTCCTATATCCTCCATCACGCCGTCAAACGATCCTCATAGTTTTAAGCACCGCGCCAAACGAGCAATCACCCCTCTTCCGTGCAACTGTTTTATGGTGTCATTGAATGCACATTACAGAGATGCTTCTTGCGAGGGGGAAGCGAGCGGCAAAAGGCTTGTGAAGGGAATTGCATCCTGGGGATTCGGTGTGTGTGTGTGTGTGTGTATGTGTGCGCTCATTGGCGCTGACAAGTCAACAGCCTGCATTGTTAAATATCTGAAGTAGCTGCGGAGAGTTATTGCCTTGGCGCTTGACCTTGTCCACGAGGCCCGTCTAGACATTCGCCCACTCTCTTTCTCCTCTCACTCTACAGAGTTCATTAGTGTTTGATCGGTTGCTTTTGTTTGCTCATCATTGACTGTACAGTAATAAGAAATTTCCAAGCACTGCCGGATTGTGCTTAGCGATGTGGCGCACGCTAACTGACTTATCATCTAACCCCCTGAACATTAATGGAATTATTTTGCTTATGTACTTATGTACTAATGTAAATACATTCATCATGACATAGGGATGGATGTTTTTTGTGTATGTGTATATGTATGCACTTGATGATACTGTGTTGATGTGTTGTGTGTATTCCTATGTGTGTTTGTGTACCCTAGATGGCAACGGTGGTGTGTGTTGTCCAAACAGGCCCAGATGGGAGATGGCTCTGCAACAGGGCCGTTTACCCTCCGCTGCTGGCTGCCAGGGCCAACGCTTCACTAGAGGTTGTTCTAGGTCAGCACTCCGCTCTGATTGGTCCAAAAAGCGCCCCCGGCCAATCGCAAATCCCCATTGGAGACCATCTGTGCGTTAAAGCCTTAGGTGTGACTCTGTACCTCCACAGCCTAAGTGGGAAATACCATTGTTGGTGTTGGTTTGTGCACAGCTCCTGTAAAGGTTATGTCTGCCCTGCAGGGCCAAAAAGACACTGCTACATCAGCGTTGTGGAGGTGAGGGTAGGAGAGTATAGGTTATAGCTTTTTGTCGTGTGTGTGCATGCATGCAGGGGAAAGTGTGTACGTATGTGTAACATGGGTTAGTATATTTGTATTTGTGTCTTTTTAGAGAACCCATGGTCATGCAGCTTGTCGTCCACTCTGTCCTTTTTCAATAGACGCCTATGGCAACGGAGCAGCACAATAACAGAACCGCGGCTTTTGGGGAGGGCTTTTATTCAGACAAGTCATCTTCATCTTTCATTTGGCAAATATGAATAAGAAAGACCTTGTGAGACTGAAAGTTGGAAAACTGTTTTGTCAGACGGGCAGATATTAACAGCAGAATGAAAGGTGGTTTGATTGATCTCTTCTCCGAACTTGAATGTTAGTGTTGTATATTTCCCATATGGGATCTCATAATCATAGGACTTATGAAACCCATTCAAATTACCTTTTGTGTATTTAGTATTTAGTCTCCATCTTTGTCTCTCAGCCTCGTTGCTGTGGTTTTTCTCACTGCTCTTCCCAGAGATCACCTGTCAATCAAACAGTGTGTCCAGTACTGTGATGTCTTTCTCCTTGGATTTTCTATCGATGGAGTTTGAGTTTCTGTAGGTGGCGCTCTTTTCTTTGTCTGTTCAGCCACGGTGGCTATCGCCGCTCATGCTAACTACCCGGTTCTCCTTACTGTTTATTCCAAACAAACCGCTGCTGGACGTAAACAGATGTAAGCGTAAACCACATCACTTCCTGTGCGCCAGAGGTTAAATGTAAACACTTTGATGAACTAGTTGAATCACTACAATTGGCAATAGGGAGTAGCAAAATGGGTATTTATTTATATGAAAATGTTTACTGTCATGAATTTGTGAATACTTCAAAGGGGTTCCTAGACATTTTGAATTTTGCCCCTCAGCTACCATGAGGTTTGTTTACATTATTTGCCTTCATTGTTGAAACCAATGAGTGAAACAGCTGGCCTGGTGAGTAAAAAAGTAACAGTAAAATGAATGTTTTTTGTGAGACGTGAGATTTTCATTAGACAGCATGAGGAGCCTTGGCGAGACCCTGAGGTTCTCCGTTACTTACCAACTCCTCCGACTCTGACCTGGCTTGTGTGGTTATTTATGTGTGAACACGTGACTGGGGGGGGGGATATGTGTGCATTCCCGTGGTCTCTCACTTTAATTAAAACCTCAATCACTTCTGACGGATTGACTAGCTCACGCAAGTGTGTGTGTTTGTGTGTGTGTGTGTGTGTTAGTGTGTGTCTTAATTGACCAGTCAATCTCGGTTTTCTAAGTGACATGAGGCAGACAAGGGAAAAATGCTGATTAGGGAGGCGACGGGGGGCGGGGGGGGGGGGGTAGTTTTGGTGTCATCTCAAAGACAGCAGAAATCACGATGGCATTTTTTCATCTTTTTTTAACTTCATTTTCTTTGGCTTCAACACACGTTACATAAGGGACTAATATGCTTTTCACACTACATTTAACCCCGGGCTAACGTCTTTCTTAACCCTGGGTTAAGGATGCATTTAACCCCGGGCTAAGCAGCGTTTCACACTTGCATTTTTGAAAGAGGGTTAACACCTGCTTTTAACCCCGGGTTAGCAAACCCTGCTACGAAGCAGGGTTAGCACCACTTTTGTGATGCTATCCCCGAAACGCGGTGCTAAGAACAATAGTGTGAAACGTTGTGGGGTTAGAATGTAACAGGGGTTAGAATGTAACAGCGAGTTAAACATTAGCATTAAACGTTAACCCGGGGTCTACAAGCTTACAGTGTGAAATCCTGAACACTGAATACCTGGGGTCAATTGTTAGCCCAGGGTTAAAGAAAACTAGTGTGAAACGTGAGATAAGTTAACCCAGGGCTATTATAACCCAGGGTTAAAGTTAACCCTGGGCTAACATATTCAAGTGTGAAAAGCCTAATATTGTTCTGTTCACAGTGTCAAAATACTTAAACTTCGTCCCCCCCTCCACACATTGTATCGTTTTCCTCACTCCTCTCACCTTCCTTTATGACGGTACTTTTTGTAACGCCAACAACTGAAATTTCAGGTGATTTCGAGGATTCGTCCATTACAATCGCATTCACCCACACACACACACCCCCGCACGGACCCAACGCCGATCGCCTAAACTGGCTGGCGGAGACCGGAGGTGAACGGAACAAAGATGTGTTGTTGTGTGAGCATGACTATCGACTCCCCCTGCCTGACCATCTGCGGCGGGCCGGGCTCAGCGGGAGGACGGGGAAATGAGGTCAGCTCAGCTTTTGAAGCCGGCGAGCTGTGGGGAGACGAGGCACCATGCGGGGGACTGGAAACTCACATGAAAGGCAATCAACCAAAATAGCCAAATATTGTTACGGCCGTAGACGTGTTTGTTGCTCAGTCTGGGGGCTGAGGAATTCAAATTGGAATGAGTCATTTCCCCCCTCCCCCTCCACTCTGTTGTTGATCTAACCCATCAAGTGTGAGTCCTAATCTAATAACAGGGTACTTAACCTAAAACATTAAGAGCCCTACCCTGTGCATCAGCCCATTTTACTGCTACGTTGTTCTTTTGTTGACAGGTACAGCGTCACTTAACCAATCTGATCTTTTGACACAACGGATATACACAATTCAAGAATACATTCAATTCACTGTGAAAATTGTGGTAATTCACGCCTTTAGAAAGATTCCAACTGCAGGTCTTCCTTGAATTCATGAATGCATATATTATGGCAAATGTGGGAAATTGGTAAATGTACACATTTCCCCAAGATAACTCTGGCAAATTTCCCAGTAAAGTGGGAAAATTTGAATCTTGTCCTGTCCCTATGTTTTATTGCGGCATGCCCACATGGCCAAAGTACCTCTTCAGACTGGCTTCTGTCGTAAAGTGAGATCTGAGAGACATTCGCGTAATGCTACGACATCAGGAATTTGGCCAAGGCAGACCTATCACAATACATCACTGTTAAACTACATCACTCTACATCACAAATCGTGTCTGTTCTTTGTTCAGCAGTATCTAATCAATAAAAAGAAGTCAAAGTTTTATTGTGGTGACAATTTAGCTTAACACCTTAGCTGCAAATGTACATGGGCGAATGGGTTCATTGTTTTGTATGGACTGCTGTCGTACAGTGATGTACGGTGACATATATATAATGAAATATTTGAAATATGAAATGTGAAATATTATGATGTAAGACAACACGCGCTCTAGCATCTTATAATAAATTATGTTGTTTTATAAGCAGGGCTGCTATGTATATACCTAATATCAGCTATGTTTGCTAACGCTACTGCATTCTCCGTAGAAGAGATGATTTTTGAGAGATGATTTGGGAGCCAGAGAGCTGTGATCACATTCAGATAAACTTAATAAATAAAATGATTCAATAAACAAAAATACTAAAATAAAATAAAATAAAATAGGTCTATATGTAATTGCCACAAAATCCTGCATGAGACACAATTTTGTACTTGTGTTTCTCAGATGGTGCAAAGCAGAACTGAGTCGCCATATTTAGACACATTTAGAGCAAAATCTGAATTTTCTGAACAGTTTCCTCGAGGGGGGGCGGGGGGTTGGGGGTGGGGGGGGTGGAGCAACACTACTGCAGCAGTTTCAGAGTCGCATGCATTCTGCAACATTTCACCGAAGTGCGCCACGTGATTTCTCGATTTGTTATTGCCCTCTTCAAATCAACACGAGAGGGCAGGTCGGATCGAAGGTTCTCTTTTTTTCTTCCAGCTCCAGAAACATTAGCGAGTCCCTTTGATAGGCCGTGTTCGTGCACGAATCATGACCGGTCGGGGACAGTTTCACTCTCAAACCGGTCCGTTTCCGTTTATGCACTGTTGCCTCTAGCAAGTAAGCATATCAGTAAGCTGTAGAGACACTGAGAGGGAGAGTAAATAGGGTGGGAGAAGCCGGAGAAGGAGGGGGAGGAGAAAGAAGCTGGGAGGCAAAAACAGGACAAACCCTATTTCATCATAGGAAGTCATAAGGATCTAGGAGAAGAGCAAGATTGGAGATGGGCTGGAGAAAGAGGAAGAAATACAATGATGTAGAGCAGAGGAATGAAGGAGAGGCTCTGTTGTGGTCTTGTGGATACACCCAGAAAAAGTAGGGTTCTTTGGCCAAGCTAGTGGTTCCACAGTGACCCGCAATGACTTAAGAACCCGAGTTGAAATGAAAGAATAAAGACCCCAGTGTGGTTTCTTTAAAAAAAATCTTTCAGTACTGCTGATTTGGAGCATTTCATATGTTCTCATATGTTCTTAAATAGTTCTTAACAGCACCACCAAGGTCCTACGTATAGAACCATTTGAGGGTTTTTTGGGTACTATATAGGACCACTTTTGTTAAGAGTGTGCAGAGAATGCAGGTAGGTGGGATGTGTGAAGTCAAAAAGGAGATGAAACACACACACAAAAATGCAACATGCAGTATTTGTACTAGGTTTGATCAATATGTTTTTTTTGGAGGACGATATCAGTGTCTTTGAATTGAAGGCACCAATGACAAATACTTTCATGCAGAAAAAATCCAAAACATTACAAGTATTCAGCGTTTCCCTTGGAATTCTTTTTTTTGGGGGGAAACCTGGGAAAACCTCAAATTCATAACAGAGGAGGATGACACTGACTTGGACCACATCTGATCTTGGCAAACTCATATCGGCCTAACCTTAGCATGTATACAGACATATGCATGCACATACACACACACACACACATGCACAAGATTCTCTCTCTCTCTCTCTCTCTCTTTCCCTCTCTCTCTCCCTCCCTCCCCTCTGGCAGACATGACAGCAGCAACGAGGACAAGCTGTTTTCCCTGCTGATAAATATTCCGACACGCTGCGCCTGACAGGCAGGGTCCACCAGGAAGGAATTGGGATGGACAGGCTGTGTGTGTGTGTGTGTGTGTGTGTGTGTGTGTGTTTGCATGTGCATGTACATATATGTGTGTGTGTGTGTGTGTGTGTGTGTGACAGCCCAATTGTCTCCATGGTGCCAGAGCGGTGTTCCGAATCGGCCCGAGACGCTCCCTACAGGCGGAGCCCGGCAGAGTCTGTGTAACTAGACCTCTGTTGTTCCCACCCCTCCGTCACTCCGCCCATCCCACCAAGACCACCGAGACCCCCTGCTCTCGCCACCCTCCGCTCCTTGCCTCATCAGTTTGCCTGGTTTAGGAGCGAGAGAGAAAGAAAGGGAAGAAGGGAAGGGAAGAGTGAGAGAGAGAGAGTGATATGGGGGGAGGAGGAGGAGGAGGGATGGGTGATATTTTTCCTTGCCAGGCTGGAAATGCTGACATGCACAGGCTGGCATCCCTTCACTTGGAACAACCTCCCCTCCCTCTCCCCTACGCTCCTCCTCCTTCCTACCTTCCTTTTCTCTCTCTTCCTCACCCTTTCCTTTGCTGTCCAAAAGTATGTGTCCAGCCAAAGCAGAAAACAGAAAGGGAGTATTTATAGAAAAAGGCGATAAAGGAGGGGATAGCGCCTCGTTTTCACCGGACACGGGGGATTATGTTTTATTATTTATGTCTCTCTTCTTTTTTCTTTCACTTCCACTCTCTTTCTCTTTCTTTCTCCCATTTTTCCCTCTTTTTTTTTTTTTTTTTTTTAAAGCAGGACCGGGTGCAGTTCCTGTCCCCCCCCCCCCAATTGCTGATCCTCTATGGACGGCTGTCCTCTTTCAAACTAAAGAGGCTTAACGCAAGGCGGCGGTGAGGAACAACACATTTTGGGGAAGGGGAAGGCGTGTGAGGAGGGAAGGAGTGGGAAATAGGTTGAGACATTAAGAGAACCGGGGGGGGGGGGGGGCGGGGGGAGAGAGAGAGTAAATAACATGTCACCGGTGAGGCTGGCATTAGTCACCGCTGTTTGTCAGCCGTTTGTAATGGAGTGATTAATCGGCGAGGTAATTGAGAACGCCAGATGCTAGAAAACACGTATGACACGGTGGGAGTGAACACGTTGTCAAGCAAGTCTTAACGGCGTTCGGCAACCTCAATTGCTGGGAGTCGGGCCGGATTGTAAGGGCAACACATGTAGGCATCTGTGTGTGTGTGTGTGTGTGTGTGTGTTTGTGTGTGTGTGTGTGTGTGTGTGTGTGTGTATGTGTGTGTGTTGGGATAGAAAGACATGTATTACACCATCGATGAGCTTTTGATGCAGGCTTTACCGTTGTGATGGCTCAGACGTTGTCGCTAGGATCTTAAGTCCCTCGGGGCTACAACACACACACACACACACACACCAATTCAATCGCCCCATCAGAGATGCTGGCCATGTGTAGGCTGTTCTGTTTCTCAGAGGCAGTGGCACACATATCTTAGCTGTCATTTTGTGTTTATGTGTGTGTGGGTGGATCAATATATAAACACGTGTACACACACACACACACACACACACATAAACAGCATGTGTCCTACTCGCAAACACCACCATACCGCCTTTACACACACACACACACACACACACACTGAGAGACGAGTGGGCGAGTCCCACAAACACATTTGCTGTCGGTTCCCGTGGTGACGGCGTTAACGCCGCGGCCGCTGTCATCGCCAAAACTTATTAGTTTAACGACAGCCGCTGTCCTCGGAAAAGGTCGCCGACAATTCGGCCGACGGCGGCTGAGTTGCTGTCAACGTCTGAGGCATTTGCTCACTTGATTCACAAGTGAGCAATGTGTCTTTGTGTCTTGAGTCGTGTGTTACCAGTTTAACATGTTAGTAGTTTACTAGTTTTTTTTAAGTACTTTTTGACTTGAGTATTGTACTACATTTCTTTGTGGAATTTTGATATTTGGTTAATTTACCGCCCAATTACAGTGAAGCAGAGCTCGTCAACAAAAGTCACATGGACTGGAGTAGTTTGTTTTGGTAGTCTGTCATCCCGCCAGGTTAGAGATTTTTTTCACAGCTGGATGGAGTCAAAACAAATCCGATTCCAAACATGATGAACTTCTAGCATCATTTAGTGCCCGTGGTGCTCAAACCAGTTAACACATGAAGGAATATCTGAATAGGAGCACCGGTCCAGGCTTTCCGAGCATGATGAGCTGCTGGCTATCAGATGTTGCGTTTCGGGGGCCGTTCCCTGGCAGTGGTTCAGAAGACGTTCCCGCTCCGCGATTCTTTTGGAAGAAGACTTCTCAGTGCGAACGTCATTGCGCTCACCTGGCCAAAACGAGCCGAAATAAAGAAGGAAACGCTCCGGAGTTTCAAATAAACCTCTCCAAATGTGCTTGGTGTTGAAGTACAAATTTTGTCAGCTCTCCATAAGCTTTGCCTCAGGAACGGAAGCTGAAGTTTATCATTTTCTTTTAAAGACTCTAGCCTGAACCGTAACTCCTCTTGTCCTCTTTACATTGCTTGTCAAAGATCATATGTAATAGTGTAATCAGCTAAAAGTACCCACCTGATTTTAGTGTTTTAAACGAGCTACCTTTAGTCACACCAGCAATGTTAAGGGGCTTTCGGCGTCAACGCCAGGTTGGGCACGACCCCTTCACATGGTCAGCGTCAACCAACCAACCAACCAACCAACCTGTCAACCAACCTGGTAGTCCCATCTGTAATATCTGTGTCATTCCATGTCACAGACCTTTTAGTCAGATCGTGGTTGATTTAAGCCAACTCAAACAACTCGGGATGCTCCTCCGTTATTTTTTTTTATTTCGCTATGATATCAAACTGTGCTGTGATTGGTTGCTGTGGTCGCTTGCCAAATAGGAAATGAATGGCAGTGCCGAGCTGTCTTTGTCGCTGATCATGTGAAGGGTGCTTTAATTCTACATAAGCAACAGTGCATCAGTTCAGTAGGATATTCTGGTACACTATCCACCCCTGTGTGTGTGTGTGTGTGTGTGTGTGTGTGTGTGTGTGTGTAGCGTTCTGTCTTTGGACTTGAAACTTGAACGTCCGATGTGATTCGTGTGTATATGGACGATGTAAGTTAAAGAGCAGAATGCAAGTTACTGTGATCATGCATTGCCGTGTGTATTCAGATAAAAGTGTGTGTGTGCTGAGGCTGAATACTGAGGTTATTTGGGGAGAGAACATCTCATCTCTGACACACAGTCCTTGTGTGTGTGTGTGTGTGTGTGTGTGTGTGTGTAAGTGTGTAAGAGTTTGTTCCTTTGTTCCTCTGAGCCAAGGCAGTGGGGAACAGGATTCTTACTTCCGTCTCACACCACTGAACAGGTGTGGGGGGTCAGGCGTCTGGTGTGTGCGTGTGTGCATGTGTGTGTGTGTGCGTGTGTGTGTGTGTGTGTGTGTGTACTGGGAGTTGCTATAGAACATGTCGAGACGTGGGGCTCAATGGCATGGAACTGATTGCCCTGCCAAACCCTGACAATTACCATCCGGGCTTGGAGACATCACCACTGACTCTCTCTCTCTCACACACACACACACACACACACACACACACACACACACACACACACTCTTTCCAATTCCAGCCTTCGGTTCAACCCCCCACCCCCCCCCCCCGGCCCAGTTGTGGGTGTCGTTCTCCAACCATCATGTCATGGAGGGAGATATGTGGAACAGGATGATACACTGTGGCGCTAATGTCTTTTTTTCACCACTACAACACGCTTGCAACACGGTGGCTATTTTATTAGCCCGCGTGCACAAAGACGGCGACTTTTTGTGGGTTTCGCCAGGACCTCGGCAATTCAAAAGCGGTCGTAAAGGGAATGCTGTCTTTTTGGTTGCTTTGTATTTTGTTAAAACAGTGTTTTTAATACCGCTTTGGCATTTGCTTTTTTTTTTTTGGCTTGATAACAAGGTTTTGAACGTTCGTGGCTTAAATGTGTTGCGACGCCGCTCGCTTCTAGCACCGTCCTCCATTGTTGAGCGGTTGAAAATGCCAGGAGGTGAGAGTTTTTGTTACAAAACAGAATTCCGGACGGAAAGTGATTTTTGATCTCCCGCCCCTGGCCAAGTGGTCGTTGAGTCACTGGTATCGATCAACTCAACAACGCATCAACCCATGTAGATATATCATGGTCATTTACCGTACACACCTGATGCACATTTTCCAGTTTTCACTCTGCTGCTGCAGCACTGCTCCATTTCTAAAATTGAACAACCAACATTTTCCAATTTCCCAACTCAAAAGTACGAGCTTAAGAGGAGCACTTGAAGGCAGCATTATAACAATGTATATATAAAGCAAGAATTTCAACTTGCTCATCAGTGGCTTCGAAGCAGAGATACAACTTCCTCCTTATGTGGGAAAATGTACTATACTCTATCTTGTTTATGTACCCTACGTGTTACGTGTTTATGTGCGTGCCGTGGTGCATGGATGTCTAATTGAATGAAGCTGTTTCGAGCCCACTATCATTATCTTTGTCCTCAAGTGGAGCGCTCCTTTTCATATGGTAATCCCGCCGGTAGATGCTCTGGCAAGGTAATTGTTGAGCCTGTTGAGGTTGACAATTTGCCTTGTCGCGTTTGTGTCTGATTCCCTCTCTCTCTATAAGTACACGCTTATTGGGTAAACTCAGCGCTAGGCGGGCCTGTTTATTCTCTGCTCATTTTGTAATATAGCCGCTGACTGCATCATTTTTGGATTGAAACCATATGGCGACTTTAGGATTCCTTTTTTTTTTTATTTCATGAGCTGTACAGCTGTATATTGTAGCTTTCTATGTAGAACTGAGCCGGTAACACACACACACACACACACGCGCGAGTTGCCGGTACTTGAAATGGAACTGGTAATTCTCCACCGTAGCCACCAAAGCATAAGTTGGGTGTCTGACAAGTAGTAGTTGACAATAAGTCACAATAAGTGTGCGTCTGCTGACTCAGGCTGCAGTATGTGGTTGATAGACGTTTCATCCAGCAGAGCTCTTGGCAGGGGTGCTTCAGCTGACTTAACTACTGTGGTTTATGGTATCTGCATTAGCAATGAACAGGACAGCTAGTGTCCTCAAATGCTCCATGTGTGTGCTTTTGTCATCTGTGTGCTTTTGAACGCAACAGTCTGTTTATTGTTTTACATCCAAACGTTCAGACACTTTACTCATCTAACCCTTACAATGTTAGATTTTGTATTTCAGATTTTTTTCACAGTTTATTACATTAGTATCCGTTTTACAAGATCACACAAATGTTTCTTAGATTCCTAATATTTTACGCTTTTTCTTGTCAAGAATTTCCTCAAAAGCCAGTAGAGTGTGCAACTCTGAGCTGCTGTTTACTGTGATGTCCCACACAAATAAACATTTAGCACTCTGTATACGCTGCTTGTCCAAACTCGGCATCTATTGCACGTCCGACCGTCCTGGTAGGGGGATCCCTCTCTGAGTAGCCCCTCTTTTTTCCTATAAGGTTTTCTGGGAGTCTTTCCTTGTCCTCTGTTGAGGGTCCAAGGCTGGGGGATGTCGTGTACTAACCATTTATTGTTTTAACACGTTGGGCACTGTGAAGCCCTTTGAGACTGTAACGGTAATTAAGGGCTATACAAATAAATGTGATTTGATTTAACTCTGCGCTCCATTGATGTAACAGCCAGATGTGTCAGTCGGTCATGGTTTATTGTGGATCGAGGTAACTGTTCATCAACTTTAGTTTGCTAAATGATTGTAAGGAACACTCTAAAAGCTACTGTCAAATTCAAGATTGCTCTTTAGAAGGTGACTTGCAAGGTAGATTTCTTGAATAATGTCTCTAAAACATCGATTGATGTGATTGGATATTGAGTGGCAGGCTCTTCCAGCTGTTTGAACCATTTTATCTATCCACGTCAGTTATGAAACAAAATTTCCCTGAGATCTGCCGTAGATTCTGAAATCTGTCGGTTCACTGCCTAAAGTGGGTTTGGGAGTCTTGTTATTGATTGTCATTATGTGAACTCGCCTCAAACTCTTTTGCCATCATACGAGCTATGAAAACAGACTTTTCAAACATCCTCTCTTTGCAAAGTGAGAGAAATTGTTTCAGTGACTCGATTAGCAGGAACAGCAGTGTCTAGGGATAATATATCTGCAGACTGCATATCTGCTGTGTGTGATCTCTGTCTGTCTCAGTCAGATAATCAAACAGGTGAGAAATTCCATGTGCACAATTTCAGTTGACAGGGCCTTCGCCTCAGAGATTTTCCCCGTCTTTAGACCGGAGTTTTAACTTTTTTTTTATCCGAAGCATCAAATACACTCCCCCAGCTGGTAACGCGCTACTTGAGTCCAATTTTACCTCCCATCTGGTGTCAGTGGTTTCAGAGTAATATCCGCAAACTGATTCAAAATATCCCAACGCTTGACAGATGAGGAATAAAGCGTGTACAATCTTTGTACGGTTCCAAAACGGTGCCAACACACTCCGTTAGAAGACGCCTCACATAACAATAAATTAAGGCCACGGCTAGAACAGGGCGTGAATAAAGCCTCTGGGTTTCTTTCATTTATCAAAGCCTGCACGACCCGCCGAATTCCTTTCATGTTAGAGCCATTATCATAACTCTGGCCGCGAAAGTGAAGTAGTTCCAACCTTAAATTTTCCATGGCACGGATCAGAGTTTCCCTCGCCGGTTCTATAAATCCAACAAAGGATTCTTCTGTTGTCGCTTCATTTTTGTGTATATCAACACGCCTAGTCATAATAGAAGCCTGCTCCTGTTTTGAAATGTCAGGGGTTCAAGTTTAATTTAGCATTAGCAGCTTTAATTTGGCAGCAAATCGGAAATTGACTGCATTTTTACGCGTTGATCCATCATACTGTCATAATGAGCCAAATGTTTGATCAGGAAATTGTCATTTTTTTGGGGGGTTTCCCAATTCTTTACTTTTGCTGAACACCATCCAGTACTTGGGTCAAAACTGATTTCCAGCGTGCTTTCTCTGCATGTGTGGCCTTTTGGAGTTGTCAGCTGTTGTCCCCTATGTAGGTATGACCGAGCAAGAATATTCTCGATATTCTACTTGTGTGCTTATTTTCTATTTTCCTTTTCCCCGTGCTTCCCTTTGCTGCTCCATTACATGCGATCTATTTCAAACCCCACCCCTTTTATGTGAAGTGCTCATAGCTGGATTGGAAAACCCTGGGTTTACAGAGCGAGTTGATAACGAGTTGTGTAGCCAGTTATTGCAAAGATATCGCAAGACTATGTTGACCTTGCCTTGTGAGAGAGATCCCAATACAATAAATGTGTAACTGTGTGACTGGACCGTATCCAATTTTTATTTAAAGGGCAAATCAGCCTGTGGCACCTGCCTCTGTAGTGGCACTTTAAGTGTGGGGGAAAAACGCTGAGTCCTGATGTTGGGGTACAAGAACAGAAAGCCTAATGAGGTGGGGAAAAGGAAACGAGGACGAAGGGAAACCGACACAAAAAAAACGTCGGAGTGAGATACGCTGCTGCTGATGCTGGACAACTCCCCTGTGATCCCTCCAAGTCCGTAAGCTGTTGTCGTGTCACTCGTCAGCAGCTCGGGTTTACGGGGTTATTCACGCACTCAAGGTCCACTCTACGTGGTCAAATACAGAATCGTCAATCCAAGTCACTACAACATTCGCTCCGCCAATGCTCCTTGCCACACCACTGAGTTTCAGTCTGCTCGCAACCCACCTTCCTCTCTGGTGACTGAAGCGTTTGGCAGGGCTTAAGTAGTAGGGAGCTCCTGCTTGCCGATGGGCATCAGCTGTGTTATCTCCGCTTTTGCCAGACAAAGGCAGTGACTGTATGTTCCCTCCCACACTCTGCCCAGTTGCCTGGGCACTGTCCCTGGTGCTGAACCCCAGTGGAGCTGTCTTCCTGCCCTGGGGGCCCCACACGACCCATTATATGGATCTAACCCAAATACAACCCCTATGGGCTCAGGGTGATCGCATAGAGCACTGTACAAGTTCACCCGTCTGTGTTTTCTGTTTTTCTCTCCGACTTGTCTTTATACAAAATGGCAAGACGTCTTCATGCAGTGAGCATAAACTGTCCCAGAGCTGGCACATTTTTGAAAAGGCCCGGAGGCACAACAAGCATAACAATAAGAATCCCTCTCCTTTCTCCTCCTAGTTCTGCCCAGATTTCTCTGCAGCTCCACGAGCAGACATGGACTTCCACATTCAGCAAGCGGTGGCTGCTATAGAAACACTTAACCAATCCAGCTGCCTACACATCTGCCCTGCTGGCTTTATTTCTTTATTGAGTCTGATAGAAGAACGATGAGAGTTTGTTACTTACCTGATATGCCAACCCTGGCACCCACAAGCTCCCATGCAACTCTTGGGTTTGGCCCTTAAGCCACTAGTAATCATTTTGGATGGGTTGATTCAAAAGCATAGTTCAACACTATCAAAAAGCCTGAAGTCTTTGCTTCCATTTTTCTTTGCCTTGATGTTTTAAACCATGTCAAATTAAAAGAACCACATTTTTTTTAGTATCTCATCTTCTTAATGTCCCTTTTTGATGGTGTTTTTGAAACCCGCTTGACCCTGCCTTAACAAGCTGCTAACCATTAGCATGGGTTTTCAAATTGAGAGTTTTAGTGTCTAAATGCCGTTTCAGGGCTAGCTTTTCCACCCTGACAAGAATAAAATAAAATAATGGACACAAAAATATATCAGCTATCAGAAGCTTCAGTCCAAAAATATAGCTATCGGCCTATAAAAGCCCATATCGGCCAACCCTAATCTGTTCCTCCCCACACTCCCCTCGTCATCCCTTTCTCTCACAAGTACTCCTTAAAGCTGCACCAGGCGATGTTGCACTGAGCGATGAGTGGCTTGAACCCAAAATAGATCTTCCCCTTTGACTGAGAAAGTGAAGTAAAGACAGAAAGAGAGGGAGAAGGGCAATTAAGTGATATAGAGAGAGCAGAAGTGGGAGGTAGAAGTGGAAAGAAAACAAAAAAACCTGGAGATGGCGGATGAGTAAGCTGGTCAGAGGAGGCGGAACAAGATGGAGGGGAAGATGAGAACAGGGTATCTGCAGGTTTCAGAACACCAAATGTCGGACTTTTACAGAGCAATGTTATAATAATGCTGTAATAATGTTTTTGGTGAAACTGCCCTTACAAAAACCTACACTTTCATATGTGAAATGAAATTGAAATGTGAAAAAATATTATGTGTCACAAAATCACAATTCGACATTTTCACATGTGATTGTTCCTATTCACATGTGAAAAACTAAAACATGTGTCCAAAAACCTTTTTTGTAAGGATGCACAATTCAGGATATTATTATTATTTCATTTTCCTTACTTTCCTTTTAATTTGCAACATTTGAATACTTTTAAGACCTTCCATTTGGACAGTTTTAGACTTTCTCAGACTTTTTAAGGACTCGCGGATACCCTAGAGGGAGAGAGAGCTGCAGAAAGAGAGGGAAAGACAGAATCCTCCTTTAAGGGAAGAGGAAACACCTTTCATGATCGCTCGCCTTTAATTATGCATCTGTCTGCAGTGCTGCTGCTGCCCGGAGCTACAGTCCTTTAACACAGCATCTCCAGCACTCTGCCAAGCGTTTTTTTTTTTTTTATACAAGCTACACTACAAATACTCTCCCAACACGTTCCCCTCGACAAGCACTGGCGCTACCGCACTCATTCCTTTGGCGCTCAGTGAAGGGTGCAACAGGAAGAGGCAGGTTTCTGCTGCATGTTAGCGTGATTCTGTGGCAGGGTTCCAAAGCGGGTTAGACCACTTGCTTTCCCGTGTTTTATAGATGGAGAGGTTTTTGGAGGCCGCCTTTCTTTTGGTTTTGTGGATGATGTGGATGTAATTTATACACACGCTGCCGTCTCCTCTCTTTAAAGTCGCAAAGAAACGGCATTTTGAGAGTATGCTCGCTTCCACAGTTTGACATATTTCCAGCTGAAACAGAATGTTGGGGCGGGACATAACGTAAGGAGGGATAAGTCAAAAGTGGCCCACGTTGTAAACCAATGGGATATCTGCTAGGGAGAGAAAGGCTGTTTTATTTGATGGGAGGGGCTGAGGGAATTGTTCCCAAAAAATCTGTGATGATATTATTTGTTGGAATGCCATGAAAATACAAAAAAAAAATGTTAAAACAATTGGATTTTAATGTAAAAAAAGAAAATAAGAAAAAGTATTATTTCAGCAGCTGTGATTTTAAACTCTTGGATGCTGTCTACCACTCGGTGAACGACAACTGGTGAAAGATATGAAAGATACAAAAAGAAAGAAAGATATGCTACTCATCATTGTATCTTGTATAGAAAACTTGCTTGGACCTCTCTTTCTGTGACAAGAGATCAGCATCGGTATGTCTTTACAAATTGCCGTCTTATGTTACGTCGTTACTGGACTTGCTGCTGCTCTCAGGACAGCCTAATACTCTTTTAGGTTTTGTGCCCCATGCACCTGGAATGAATTGCAGCGTTTTAAGAATCTCATAATGAACATAATTGGGTTTAATTTCGAATGTTGTGATTGGTGTTTTTTTTTCTATGTGTATTTGGATGTGTCTCTTTTACCCTCTCTTTTTTTCCTCTGTGAAGCTGAGATGTGGGTGTCATTTCCTTAATGAGGTTACCCAGATCAAATAAATGATGAATGAAATATCTGCAGTGTCATCCACCTCTGATATGATGGATATGATGTAGTTTGATTGATTACATATTTATTGTAGAATTTAATTGAATGCTACATTGTCTATGGGAAGCCCTTCACCTGAATTAATTTGACATTTTTATCAGATCCCATATAAATATGGCTGTTTTATGTCTTCTGCTTATTATTATTATTGTCCTGAATTTCATTGGAGAGTTTTACTGTCCCATGGTCTAAATGCAGAGGCTTTCCACCCTGACAAGACTAAAATTCTTGGGGGGGAAACATTGAATTTGCAAATTTCTTTTTGGCATGAAAATGGTCAAATTTAGTTCTTCAATATCAACAGCTTCAATCAAAAAGTATCACTGTTGGTCTTCAAAAGCCCATATTGGTCAAACCCATGAATATAGTGGAGGGTAAACCACCTAAACTGAATTTACCCATCTTTTTAGTGTAACATAAATCTCTATGAATTAAATGCTATACATTTATCATAGTTATTAATTTAGCATAGTAAGTAACTAGTATATGAGGAGAGGTTCTTTTAAGGGAAAAATAATAAATGAATCCTTTTCTGGATATATCGTTTTTTTGTTCATATTGGTGGTTGTTAGACTTGTGATGATCACTGACCGGAGATCATAGTTTACCTTTTAATAACAACAACATCACTGAATGAACCGTAATTTGTGTGTGTGCGTGCATGCATGTGTGCACATTCTGTATGTATTCTTTTTTTTTTATTGAACTGTGTATTATGTACTTGTGTGATGAACAGCGAAGAAAGGCAAAAAAAAACTTGAGACAAAGAAAAAGAAAAGATGGAGGTGAAAAGAGATGCAGATGTAGACCGAGAGACAGAAAGAGTGTGAAATAGGGAATGATGGCAAAAGAAAGAGAGAGAGAGAGAGAGAGAGACTAAGAGATGTGAATGAAAGCGAGGAAGAAAGAGGGAAGAGAGCGTAAGTGATGGTGATAGAAAATAAGGAAGTGAAAGCGAGCTATACATGCCTGCCATACCTTTCCATGAACATCAACAAGCATCTCTCATAAGGTCAGAGCGCTGACTATCGCTAAGCCTTATGGGAGTTGAACTACCGCTGACGTGCACTTGAGCAAGGTACTTCACAACCGACTGCTGCAGTGGAGCTGCTCAGTGACCAACAGTAGAGGACTGTGGTCGTACTGGGCAGCTCCCGGTGTGAATGTGTGGAATTTTGGTCGATGGAGCTTTATCGTCTCTCCCTGAATAAATAAAGTTTGAAGAAAAACACTGACCTCTCTCTCTCTCTCTCTCTCTCTCTCTCTCTCTCTCTCTCTCTCTCTCTCTCAGAGAAATGCTGAGAGTCTAAGAGAAGATCATCAGACTCCCTCCACATCCAGTCCACAGCAGAAAATCTGAGTCAGCTCTTCTAACAGGTAGGCCTCACGAGCGGGGCTTCCATCCATGTATTTCCCTCAATGTAGCAAAAACAATCTTTTGGCTTTAAAGTATTTTTTGTCGCTAAAGACATTTTGTGATAATCAGCGAAGGGAAAAATACACTTATCGAGTAACTACCGACATCCTCTTGGCATTACCGGCCCGAGGAAAGGCTCAATATCATTGCACGACTGTTAAAAAGTTGTCATGGAAGTTCTGAAACGTTGTCCACCACAACCTCCCTGATGTGTTTCCATCGTGGTTGTGTGACCATCCGTTGGTACATTATAATATCATATATGTTGTTTCTAACATGTGTAAGTCCCCATTGTGGTTGAATCATTCACCAATACACCAGATAAGATGTTATTATCCCTTGTGCCATAATCCAGGGCAAACACCCATAGAAGCCCAACTATGCTATATTCTATTTTATACCTGGACAATTCTGGAAAGGGGACAGTGTGTGTGTGCGTGTGTGTGTGTGTGTGTGTGTGTGTGTGTGTGTGTGTGTGTGCGCGTGTGTTTGTTCGTGGGCTACAATCCCTATTCTTGACTGAAGGGCACTTACCTAGCTAGCAGTACAAACCCCCTCAATACCAAATACAAGTACTAACTCTGCCTACACTCCTTGACCTCACACACCATAACAGCTGCATTCCTTATGTACGTGTTGTATAACGAATATATACCACACGCTACCTCAGATAGGGGAACCTCATACACCATCAACGGCCAACCACCCGAGGCAACAATCCAAATTGCACACGCCACAATTACAATTTTCCTGGAAGCCCTATACCCGTAATGCCTCATATCAACTTCCTGCCTCAACTCCTGAACTTGATACTTATCACTTAGGCTTGCATTATACCGCCAGTTGGTAGAACCATTAGTTGGTACATTAGATTGTTGCCAATTACATTTCTTTGTTTTTGTCTTCAGATGAAGGAAATATGGCAACATTAGCTGACCACAAAGATCAACAACTTGCCCAATACTCATCAATTCATGGTCTTCTGCTGAATGTGACATTCAGGAAGTCTATTTATTCATTTCTACCCAACTAATGCACATGCATCTAGTCATTATTTTCATTCAATATCAACTTTTCAAGAACTTGCAAAAAAAAAAGCCCAGCGTTTTAGCTTGACAGATGCTTTTCTGAGTTTATCAATGGGTTTTGAAAGGGTTTTGTCAGGGTTTCTCAACCCTATAGAGGAGCCATGTTGACCTTCAGTTGAAGCTAAAACATGAAAAACTGCAGTAACAACTGCAGCTTTTTCATCACAAAAGCGATGAATGAAATCATTGTTTGTAAATGGTACGGTGAGGACACTGTCTCATATGTTAAGGTATTGGTGGTTTTTAATATGGATTGTAATGATTATATAAGAGGACATATGGCTGGTTCACAAAAAGTAGTATTTAGGATTATGCAGTAGCAAGTTGCCATTATCAGAAATTCATTGTTACCATTGGAAACCATCATCGTGGTAGCTAAGGATGGTTAATAATTGATTTGCGTGTGTGAGTGTGTGATGTTAATAGGAGTTCAGTGCTTTATCTCTTCTCTGGAGGCTTGTTTCCGTTCTCGCTTCTCACAAAAAAAGGAGTGGTAGTGCTTGAGAAACCGGAAAACCAGAAAAACTGGGCTGGAGGCACCAGGGGGGGTCTGAGGGACTTTTTAGACTGAAGTGTATGTGTGTGTGTGTGTGTGTGTGTGTGTGTGTATGTGTGTATGTGTGCGTGCAGGATTACTGATTTGGGTATTAAAAAGCAGCATAGATTCTCTAGCTTTGGGGGAGTTTGTTGGAAGAATTTGAACACCCCCACCACTCATTCCCAACCCTCTCTGCTCTGCCTCTTCATTTGCTCCCTGGCAATATCCCAGCGCAGTATTAAAAATGTGTGCAGAATATATTAATGCACTATTCAAAAATAACCCCCTTCTCTCGACGCCGATGGCTATACAATCGAAATCTCTCCTCTCATTGTGTTTGTCATTAGCATTTAGCAGCAATTGTCCAGATGCTAGCTGTTGTTTAGCGGTTAGCCGAGGCCTCCGCGGGGAGATCCAGAGCTCCAGGGCTAGAGGGGGGGTCTGAGAGGATTACGTGCCCGGCCAGGTGCTCTTTTGTGTGGGGAAGCGAAGCGGCAGAGAGGGCCTTAGATCCAGGCCACGGGCACAGAGAGAAGCTGAAGGGATAAGCACTGCAGTTTATCTACTGTACTATGGAATTAATGGAGCATATCTACTGACATTTTACCTTTGCTGCAAATGACCTTAAGTATGAACTCTTTGATAGTTTTGTTTTGATAATATTCATACAGGAAGCCTGTGTGTGTCTGTGTGTGTCTGTGCGTGTGTGGGATTAGAGAATAATCTCAATGAAAATTGGCCTCTATAACCTTCAAACTGAATGTTGGTTTTTACTATTTGCCACATCAGACCATTTCTGTGGTCTTCAAGAGGCAAATTCAGGTCAATCATCAATCTATACCTGTACGCTATCAAACTACATGATATCTGCAGTGTATTGAGTATACTATCTGATTGATAAAAGGAAGTAAAAATTGCAATATTACGAAAATTCTTCACATGCTATCTGCGAGGACGTCATAGGATATCGGGTTCTTCATTTATTAGTTTATGAAGTGTCTGGTGACTTTATATATACAGACAAATCCTTTTAGAATGATAAAACAACATGTACTCTAGAATATTATAAATTACATTGTATAGTAAGTATTCCCTGTGTGCAATATGTAATAAACTATGTTTGCTAGCGGTTCAGTTGCTGACATTGATTAGCGAGCCTAGTAGCCTAGCATTGCTGTATTCTCCGTAGACGAGACGAAGGCAGCTGATTGGCTAGGGAGCCGGAGAGCTGGAATCACATTCAAATAAACTGATCATTAATTAATAACCTGATCATTAATTAGTTTTCACACTAGGGCTCTCTCTCTCTCTCGGTCTCTCTCCCCCCCTCGTCATTAGATTTCTCATCATGTCTCGTCATTTCATCCCGGCTCGCCTCGCGGTTCTGTAGCCCATTAGCATTCTGGGACGCTTGCCTGAAGTCACGGATGAGTGGCTAGCACTGCAGGTTACCGATGCAGCCGTCCCGTCCGAGGGGCTGCGGGGGCCAAAAAAATCTCGCAGAGGGCTATCCCGCACCCAGCGGGAGACCCCCAGTGTGTATCCAACCAGCTCTGCACCCCACCCCACCACAACCAACCATCCCAACCCAGATGCGTACACTCGTGCAGTCCCCAAATGAGGAGGTTGTTTCCCTGGGTTGGTGTTAGAGTGTTAGCTTTGCCTCCCTCTTGGGTTTGGGGGAGCAAATCGAAATAGGAAGGCTTATTTCACACACACACACACACACACACACACACACACACACACACACACATTTTCAACACACACACATATGTCATTTCCCAGCCACAGCATGAGGGCTAGCAAGAATACAAGCGCAAAGAAATCCTAAGGGCAAGGCTGCAAAAAGGAGAGAAGATGAAAGAAAACTAAATCTGGGGTTACAGATGAACAAAGTGGGAGGGTGTGTGTGTGTGTGTGTGTGTGTGTGTGTGTGTGTGTGTGTGTGCGGGGGGTGTAGAAAGGTTTTCACAGCTTTCTAATTGGCATGTAACTTGCTTAACAGAATGATTCAATATTGAGTGGCCGATACACAAAAGATATAAATGCTGTGCACAGATTTATTTACGATGTCATGCGAGCTACAGATCAATAGAGATGGTAGCATTGTGTGTGTGTGTGTGTGTGTGTGTGTGTGTGTGTGCGTGTAAGTTGAGGAAAAGTGGTGGAACAACCCTGTGTGTCCCTTCTCTCCACACACTGTAGATTGAATTTTTGTCTGAAATGGCTCCCCTCCCTCCAAATGCAATCTCTCTCTCTCTCTCTCCCACACTCTCTCTCTCTCTCTCTCTCTCTCACTCCTTCTATATTGTTTTTTCTATTATGTGTTCCATCTGTGTTTTACACTTCATCATAGGCCGCTCCCGGAGCCTATATTCGCCTCTCGCTCCTTGATGACCCCCTCCACCCCCAGTGTGTGCACATACACACACACACTCTCACACACACACACAGACACACACACACACACACACACACACACACACACACACACACACAAACACCACCGCACACAGTATTTCACGGTGTTAATGTGTCATGGTGTGGGCAGTCCCCTGTGTGTCGTGTTCTGACCACTGATAACCTAAAGTCCCTCTGGAATGGCCATGTTCAGGGTTACAGCACCATGTTCAGGGCCACGCTGGCTCTGTGAGTGTGTGTGTGTGTGTGTGTGTGTGTGTGTGTGTGTGTGTATCTGTATCTGTGCGAAGCCTAGCATGAGGTGTCACTGCAAGATGAGGAGGCCTCAAATCACCCTTAATCTCCAGGGTAAAGGCCAAATGACTCACTCTCTCTTCAGTGCCAGAATGCAGAGGGTGTCTGTGTGTGTGTGTGTGTGTGTGTGTGTGTGTGTGTGTGTGTGTGTGTGTGCGTGCCTCCCTACAACCTGTGGTTGCTGTGTCTCTGAGGGTTATTTGTAAGCCCGAGCACTATTCACACTGACAGCGAATCACCTCAATGCTTTATCGCTAATATGTGGCCTTGATGTTCAAAAGGATCAAAAATGGAAGCCAGAGGAAAAACAAAACATCAAAAGACAAGTATTTTCCTTTTTGTAGTTCAATTCCTTCATTACATTGCTATTTCTACATTGTGCTAAATAAAAAGGAAATAAACATATAGTGGGTAGTAGTGCAGTATGTAATAGTATGCCTTTTTGG
This sequence comes from Hoplostethus mediterraneus, assembly GCA_034670385.1. Taxonomy (NCBI): domain Eukaryota; kingdom Metazoa; phylum Chordata; class Actinopteri; order Trachichthyiformes; family Trachichthyidae; genus Hoplostethus; species Hoplostethus mediterraneus. Next base: position 1,130,338 of record JAXDDW010000127.1, on the reverse strand, counting down.
ATGTGCACACATGCGGCTATTTCTCATTGCTGTGGTAGGGTTCAAATCAGGTCATCGTGAAACTTTGAATGATCCCCATGGGGAAATTGGGGATCAGGAAAACAGAATAGAAATTATAATATAGCAAATGGGGAGTTCATAAACATATGGAATTGACAATTTCAATGCTAGAATGTTCAGTACAAATGTATGAATGAAAAGTATGAGAAAATGTGTGGATTACAGCATTATAACAGCACAATAACGGCATAATGAGACCAAGAAAGAATGAATACACAATATATATTATATTATTATATTATATTCATATAATATAAGAGTATATATTCTGAATCTGAAATATACACAGTATATAAAAGAAAAATGATAAAAATACCTATATATGCTACATTCTAACAAGTGAGGAGTACTTGTAAAGAAATACAAATATTTACAGCATACAGCATGTGCAAAAAATGTGCATCATATTCATAGTGGTCTACTGAATGCCATACATGAAAGACTAGTCACCTTATCAAATATATTCAGTTTACAGATGGCATTGATTTTTTTTTACACGTACAGATGCTGTACAGTCCCACAGCGCCTAGCTAGGTGTGCATCATCATCTGTTGCCGTAGGTTAAGTTCCTACAGTCCTGGAATTAGCAGGATAACCACCTCATTCACCCAATGTGTCACGTTGCTACGCTAGCTGTGTTTAGTAGCATGCTAGCTTGTTAGCCTAAATGTTTTGTTTGCATTGGCCAAACTTAATGAATTCCATACTTGTTACACAAAACTGATTTGCTAGCTCAGTCAAGTTATAACTAATGTATTTATTTTGGTGTAAAGATAGGCCTTTGGTCAAGGAGCAATTGATTACAGTTTGGGGGTGATCTGGCTCTGAGATTTCCACCATTAAACCATTAACTTTTTCATTTTTAACTTTAATTTCAACACTAGTCCTGTGCGAAGAGGATTGCACGGCTGTCAGTTTGACTACTTCGCCTACTGTTATTTCTCCACGTGCTGTACACGTTTGGTATATTTTTGCAGCACACATGCATGAGCTGAAAGAAAAAGGCGCAACTCCTAAACTTTCTCCAAGGTTGACAGGCATGCTCTCCTCCTCCTCCTCCTCCTCCTCTCTCCTCTCCTACTCAATTGCAGTGAGGGACAATCGAAATCAAGCCCACGAATAGCGATGCCATCGCTGGTGGCCATCGGTTTGTCTGGCGTCCTTTTTGAATCGGCTCCTTTTAGCAGTCTCCTCTTCGTCTCGGGGTCCAATCGGACGGCTGATTGACTTTAATTGGCGGGAGCGAGACTGAAAAAGAGAACGAGGAGGGAGAGAGAGAGAGAGAGAGAGAATAACAATGAAACTGCGAAGAAAGAACAAAGTTGTGAAACTCTAGACAGCGGCGACTTGCATCTTTAATTGGTGCATGCTGGGATGTAAAAATCTGTCTAACGCGCCCTCGCCTGCCTCTCGCCGGGGGAAGCTCTCTCTGTGCATTTGAGTACACTGTGTATACTGTATGTACAATTCCCGTTGATTGATTGACAATCATAGGAAAACATGGTAAGAAAAAAAAATCAAATTCTATAGGAAGAGATGGAGGAAAGAAAAAGAGGAACTGTGTTCACGGTGACCTCTGTGGAAAACAATAAAATAAAGAGATAATGCTGACGGGGGTCATATTTCTGCCGTTGGTTTCTATTCCTTTTCTCGCCCTCCTTCGTCCTGAGGAAAATCAAACAGATGACAACTTTATTAACCCGAGACTGATTTATCCGGCGATGCACTTCATTTTGGAAATGGATGCTTGTTTTTTAAAAGGACAGGAACACTATCACTCTTTTAGATTGTTTGTTGGGCTGGTGTTTTTTCTTGCCCTCCCAACCCCCCTCCCCCCCCACTCTCTCTCTCTTTCTCTTGAGACGTCGGTGTCGTCGGATCTGAAAGGCGGACGGGGATGGTGTGCGGGGGGGGGCGGGGGAATAAATCGGGGACAGGTTGTCATAAAGGTGGATTTACCGCGTCTTCGGCAGACCTGAGGAGTTGAATGCCTATTCCATCAAACTGATTATCCGGTGCGAGAGGTGGCGTAGAAGCTCGCACTCCGTCTGACCTGCTCCCGAACTACGTCTGAGGGTCTTCAAAACACCGTAGAAGTTAACGGAACAACCTATTACAACATACTCCTGTATACACTCGTCTACCTGCCCTTCACTTTCAAGTGCTCTTCGCGCGGTGTTGTCAAAGTATACAGGGATATCTCGTTAAGGGGGAGTTCAAGCATTACCTCACTGTTAATGATTGTGCCCCCACCACCCCCCTTCAAAGGCAGACCTGACAGTGCAAAGATGAAAGGCAGAGAGAAAGCAGGAGGCAATGGAGGTGGGGAGAAGGGGATGATAGCTCAGTGGAAGGTGTGGCAGGCGAATGAAAAGCGGGAAGAAAAGGAGGAAGGTGAGGAGGGGGGTTGAGGTGCGTTTGAGAGCACAACGGGGGGGTTGAGCCTTCAAGTGCTTCCCTGCGTCAAAGGTTCATCGGTTTAGATGGAGTTTTGCAGAGTTGTGTGCGTGCGCCAGGTTTTTCCGTTCCTCTGCGGGGTGGAATGTTTGCGTGCGCGTGCACGGCTGTCCGCATTTTACGAAAGTACGTATGGATTCGTCAATGTTGCGGCGGAGATGGAAATGGCAGATTTGCATCAACTTTAGGGGGACGCTTTTGACAACACTCTGACACACACACACACACACACACACCACCCATTGCATTTCCAACTTTCTCCTCCCGGCTCTGCACTCACACATATCTTTTAGAGCCAACACAAACACACTGGCTGTTTGGCAAGGTTATTGCTGACACTCTCACCTGTCTATGTGCATGAAGCTGAGCATATGAATTGCTGTGTGTGTGTGTGTGTGTGTGTGTGTGTGTGTGTGTGTGTGTGTGTGTGTGTGTGTGTGTGTGTGTGTGTGTGTGTGTGTGTGTGTGTGCGCTGAAGGTCTAGGAGTCAATACTACTGGGGAGCTGGCATGCCTCTCTTCCTCTCGTCCTCAAAACAATGTCTGCTTGCCTCCAGTTGTCCACACACTCATGTACACACACACACACACACACACACACACACACACACACACACACACACACACACACACACACACACACAGTAGGGTTAGCCTTCTTCTTCTTCTTCTTCTTCTTCTCCTTGGTTTCAGTGTCCCACGGTCTACATGCTGTTTCAAAGGCCTGACAATAATAACATTCTGGGTGAAACACTGGATACTTGCTTATTTTGGCATGGAAAAAGTCTAATTTAGAGATATAGAGTGTATAGCAGAGCTAATTGGCTGTTGGCTTCATACCTAAAGTATTGGCATCGTATTCCACCATGAGGTATACCGTCATTTCCAATTTTCTTTTTTTTAAACAAGGAGATATTTCAAGGCATTTCTGCTTCATTAGACAACAAAGGGTCTTGTGGGATATTTGAACACAGTCTTGTGAGTATATAATAGCCTAATAATAATAATAATAAACTCGTACATCTTATCACCAGTGCCCCCTAAATAATATCATAAATTGCTACCAGTATCAATCCAGTCAACGGAGATCTTTTTTTTTTTTCACCTTAAAAAAAAAAACGGTTGTAAAACTGGTGATCCTCAACCCTTTTAACAGTCGAGCACCCCAGCGAGGCGTCAAACCTCCCACTGCTTTGCGCCCTTCGGCACCTCAGACAGCGCACTCAAAACATTTCAGTCACTTTAAATCATTCAACAGAAAGCACGTTATCAGTAATTTGACCTTTATTTCACCTTTCTACAGTTTTTTTTTTTTTTTACAGTTTCATTTTATGGAGGCCTGTATAGGCTGCACTGCGGGGCACTGCACTGATAGAGAATTCATTTTTTGTTAATACTGGCCTCAGTGTTGTTAAGGTAAATAAGAAGCTATGACCTCCAGTTATTGATCATCCAGTTGATCATCATAACAACTATCAATAAAAAAAAAGGTATTTTCGTTAAAAAAACATAACTTCATATAACCTAAATTAGTTTGATACTAACTATAATGCATAATGTGAAGTTACCTCAAAAGGTGGGGTTAACCTTTTGGTGTTTGGTTGACCCTCCACTCCACTGTACGATACTCACTGGACAGATAAGATAACTCCTCGAGGTTCGGTTTGTAAGGCAAGGAGAATTACCCACACACAAAATACCTCTGCATTTGTTTTTATTTTTTGTTTTAGTCGGAGTCGAGAACCCACTCTAATCCAGGTATGTGGCTGCAAAGGGCATTCCTTTTTATGTTGGCGTTCAAGGGTTCAAGGCATTGATAATCGGTGCTGAGCGCTTCGCAGAAATTTTGGCAGCCGCCTCTGCTGAAAGTCAACCCGCTGCCAAGATTCACACTTTTTTCTTCACTTTTCCCAAAAAAAAAAATTGTCAGTTGTGATGTGAGGGGGAACCAGAGAGGAGACGAGGAATCCAGTTGTTTACACAAACCATGACACCTGAATCGAGGATTGTTTTATGAAACGATTGCAGGGAGTGTGATTACACTGGTTGGTTGCCATTGGCGTAGAATTGGCTTTTTATGGTTGTCGGTCAGGAGAAAGTACAGGTTGGTAGCTTGAGCATTCACTGACTGTAAAAGTGAAAGTAAAAAATAAAAATAAAAAATAAAATAAAATAAAAATCGGTCACAGACTTTTATTTTGTAAACCCAACAACATTCCACGCAGAAAGCTTTAGACCAAAATACAAATAGCAAATATTTGTGCTCTTCTCAAGCAGATTTTCAGGTGAGATGCAAGCTCTGAGTGAAACCCCGTAATGCCACGACCTCGATGGAAGGGATGCTTTTAAACACACCAAACACGCCGGTTCTAGGCTGCAGTTGCCCAATTAGTCTTAATTGGTGTTAGATGCAGGGAGAAACAGCATCTTCAGCAGCATGCTTCTTTCCTTGGTACCAATTTACACCGCCACCACGGGATATGTGTGAATATCATGCCGGCAGCTCATTCTTTTGTAGTTAAGACTCATGAGCAATGATATAGCCAGAATTTTACAACCCCATGGGTGGAATCAGTGTAGACCGAGTCACTTCACCATCGCGTCATGGACCAGAAGCGTATGTTTAGAAATGTCCCCGTAAGGTTCAATTCAATAAGGTTCCCTTGTGCTCAGGGTTAAATTGTGTAAGGTGCCATACATTTCACATATCAGTTTGTACTTGAGCCATTTGGCAGGACTATGGGCCAATCCTAAATTAGGTATAAGGGGGTGTTTCCTCTGTTTTTTATGGTGGGAGTGTGTCGATAAGGGTAACTTGTATGGGTGACCTGTATGAGGAGGGGGGCGGGCGGGGGTTTGAAATCATTTGCCATACTTGGTCAAGAGTTTGATCTAGCTAAGGATCAATTCTGGAGATGTGTTTTCGGTTCTTCTCAAACATGCCCCCATGGCATCGACCCACTCCAGAAAGTTCTGAACCTCTTTGGCAAGAGGCATGAGGTCTCTTTGTAAAAAACTACCTCTGCCATCAAAACCTATTGGGGAAGAGACGTCGGCATAGCTTTTGTGGAACAAGAATGGGATTGCATAGGTGGGATGTCCGAGAGGGTTTCCTGGGGTGTAAAGACCAGGCTTGTACGATTACAAACTGTCCACTGTTTGTACTGGACGTTATTTAGGTTGGGTCTCAAAGATTCATCAGCCATGCATTATGGTCATATGGTCAGTCCAGCCATTTTGGAGGTGCACGGTCATATTTTAAGACTTTTGAACAGGAAGTGTTTTTTTCCTGGTCTTTATGTCCTTGCTGCAGCATTTGCCATCATCAGAAGCAGCTTGGAATCATACCGTGACATGGAGAAACGTTATTACAACAGGGTGGAAAAACACTGGAGGTTTCTTCCTTTTCAAGAGTGGCTTGGTGGATCTTGGGCAAGTAGCTAACTGTGAAAAAAACAACAACTTCTAATTTATTACAGAGAAGACAGTTTTATAATTTAGATTAATTGAAGAAGAAATTACTGATGAAGGTACTGATGAAGGGAATGTGAACATTTCCCCCCCCCTTTTGTATCTCTTCATTGTCCTACTGCATAGGCCATTAAATACAGCTGAGCACCAGCATTTGCAGTTCGTACATCAATTTAGTGATGATATACGCACACATAGAATAGGAGCATATGTGTGGGTAGTGCAGGGTTTTTATAGTATCTATATGCATTTTCTTTTATGACTACATGTAATTTCATAGGTGAATATGTGTAAAATTATGTTATGTGTGTGCATGTGGGTACGCTATTTATGTAATCCAAATATCAATCATTTAGAGGCCAATGCATAGGGACTCTATGCACAATGTATTTTTTCTTTTTTAATTATTATAGAATACTATCAGTATTCTTATGACATGCTTTTATTTATGAAATCAAAAGGAACTCCCCCCCCACACACACACACACACGTGCATTTGCATGCTATGTGATGTTGTTATTGTATCTAAGGCCTTGTAGGGACTTCTCTAAACAGCCTCAACCCAAACCTCATTAACAGGACCTGCATCCACAACATTTGGCACTCGTGCAATAACTTGTAAACATATTAAAAATTAAATTGCACCTACAGGCTTGGAAGCCGCGTATGCATTTTAATTCACAGGCCCCCGCGACGACTTCTATTAACAACCGCCGTCCCCTCAAAAAATACAAAAATGGGCCTGAAACCAATATTTGAATATTTTCAATAAATGCAGATTATGCCAAAATTGAGATTACAAATGTTATTGAAAATTGTTCCGACTCAACACTCGTTGCTAAAATTCAGAGAGACGAGGGGGGGACAAACTTTGTGGAAGAAAACCGCTCTATCAACTTGTAACGAAATTAACAGATGTTGGGAAGGCATGGGTGTGGCGCACAGTGTATATCATCCAACATCCTGAATATATGGTGGGGACACATACACAACTTTTAGACCGTCAATAAGATAAGATGAACTTTATTAATCGCCCCGGAGGGGAAATTATGTTGTTGCAGCAGATGTGAGATAAGAAGAAATACGATAGGGTACAAATACAATAAGCTTAGAGCTATACAAATGGTATGCACACAAACAAGCTATGTGCATGATGTGCATGTGTACTACGGTGTGGCTATACAACTATATAGTATGATATGTAGGTACATGTATATACAAAAGGCATGGTATGTGCAACACATAAGGTGCAATGATACTTAATATGAAGCGCTAACAATGCTAGCGCTATGTTGAAGTATAGCAGAAGTCCATGGAACTGCATCAGCTCACTGTTCAGAGGGTGGGAAGCATTGTCCAGGATGGAATTCATCACTTCCAGGCTGTCCAGGCTTGACCCAACAACAGAGCTGGCCTTCACCCCCCCCCCTCAGCACACAACAGCGAAAAACAGCATACCCGGCCACTATGGACTAGTACATACACAACATCCTCACTGATGCAGTCCACGATTGATCAGAGAACTTTTGGAGGTGCCTTGACCCAGAGATGTATGAAGTCTGAGGTGTAGAACAGGAATGGAGATAGTCCCCTGTGTTCTCCCCGTGCTGCATTCCACCTGCTGGTGAGGTAGTCCTTCATTCTGGTCACCATGACATTATCTACCTCCTCGTCCTGAGCTTCTCCCAGAGCAGCGGAGGCTGGATGGTGTTGAAGGCACTGGAGAAATCAAAGAACATGATCCTTACATGATCCTCCTAGTTTCTCCAGGCTTATTCAAGGTGCATAGTACCAGAAAGTAGTATATCCACTAGATGACTAGATGAACGGTCAGCTGGAGATGCTGACTTCATGCTTCTGTGACTGATCACAGACTGCTACTTGTATTCAACATCTAAATGTCAGAGGACATTCAAGCTAACATCAAAATAACAATAGTAAGGTAGAATACATGTCAGCTTGTGGCCTGTCCAGTCCCTTATCCCAGCATGGCTGTCTGGTTCTGAATGGTGGAGGATGAAGTGGGCGAGAGAGAATTGAACATAACCCGGTGACAGAGAGCCGGACTACCCATGATCCTTATTTAGAAAGTTTTGAAATGTTTTGCAAAGCATCTGGTTATTATGGGCGACTTGTGTACTGATGTACTGAAAAATGGCAAATCACTGAGTTTCTTGCAATGTTTTTAACCAGTGTTTTTGTTGTATGGTGTGATCCCTGAAATGTGGATGTTTGGGATTATTAACACTCACAAGAACTATTGTCTACTATTATCTTGACATCTGTTGTGTATTTAACCGCCTCTGTCATTGGGCTGAGTCAACATAATAGCAGACCAGGAAAACAGGTTCAGAAATGAACCACAATTACTGATTCTAGAAAGAACTTTTTGTGCATTCATTGATTTTTTTCCCCCCAAAAGCCTTTGACCATATTGATCGTAACATGCTCTGGGACAAACTGGACTTAATGGTAAAATATTGATATAAATTGATATAAAAACTGGTTCCCAGTTAACTGGTTGCATTTTGTCACCTATTCTGTTGTCTATGTACATAAATGGGTGTTTCTATGGAGAACAAACAAGTATCCACTCTTTTATATGCAGATGACACCGTTTTGATCTCAGACACTGAAGCAGAACTACAGGAGATGTTAGATCTGGTCTATAATTGGTGTCAGCAATGGAAGCAAAGGTAGTGCACTTCAAAAATTCATCAGTTCCCTTTATAACATTTAGCCTCTCTTGTGGCCCTTCACCACTAGGTTGTCTAAGAGGACCAATATCTGGGGCTCATTTTAACAGAACTGTAATGAATGCTGTACTTATCTGCTGTACTGATCTGTTTGACTCCATGGCGCTGTCCATTCTGCAGTATGGGTTACTTCGATTATCCAGTCAGAACTGTAATTTTTGACACCAAAATTGCACCGAGTCACCTAGTTTGCATAGACACGCCCCTCTGGTGCGCTGCTCCGCCCATTCCAGCGCAAGCAATGTCACGGGCACAGTCAGGTGCAAGGTCACTGCACTTGATCTGCGCTGGCATGAAATTGGGGCTCTATGACTCTCTCTCCCTGACTCACTCTCGACCTCCTTCTCAGTCTCTCTCCCTTTCTCTCTCTGACTCTCTAATTCTCTCTTAACACACACACACACACACACACACACACACACACACACACACACACACATTGGATGCCAGTATTGTACAGAGCTTAGTCAGCCCACTCTCTCTGGGGGTAACGGGGAGTCTCACACTGGGCCTTGGCTGACAGACTGAGACATGTGGAGCAAACACACACACACACACACACACACACACATACATACACACACGGGCACACACTTGAACTCGCTCACCCGGCGAAGCACAGATGGACACATGGACAGGCCTTCAATGACTGACAGTCTCCAAGGACAAACTCATGGCCCATTCACAGACATGTTCACACACTTACATACAAAACAAACACACACATACACACACAAACATAAACATCGGCACACATTCAGTCACACACATAGTCGTTTTGGGCCATCGCGCTTGTGTGTGTGTGTCTAGGACCTTTACAGATGGACTCACGGCGCCATTAGGAGACACGAGGGGACATGGCATCATTAATAATACAGCCAACAGCCTGCTCCAAGGGTCTGGGTTCAACATTAACAAGCTGCCAGACCTGCCACACATGCACACACACACACACACACACACACACACACACACACAGAGAAAATGACTCACCACACACACCGATCGTCACTGCAGCTGACACAACTCCGCATGGGATTTAGACGTCAATTTTTTTTGCAAATGTCTAACATTAAAACGCACCCTCTCTTTCCCGCTCGCTCACTCACACACACACACACACACACACACACACACACACACACACACACACACACACATACACTCACTCCCGCAGGCAGCAGATGGCGGAGTGGGCGTCAGGTACAGTAGCAGCCTCCTGACACCCCAAACAGCTGTTACCATTACAGCATGCTAATTGCCATCAATCAAGACAACACCTCTGTGCATTCATAGGCAGGGTTCGTGCAGGGTGTGTGTGTGTGTGTGTGTGTTTGAGAGAGAGCGAGAGAGGGAAAACACAAAAGCAGAGTTTTCCTCTCATTACCTAAACCCAAAATGATGCCTCCCCCCTCCCCTCTTCTGGATGAAACCTGTGATGAATAATGAAGACAACAGGAACAGAGAGAATCACATCGTCGGCATCGTCTTTTCTACACTCATTAGTGTCTGTCTACATGTGTGTGTGTGTGTGTGTGTGTGTGTGTGTAGGTATGTGGGTGGCCAGTCCAATTTTTTTATTAAGAAAAAGGGTGTGCTGCTGCGGTGCTGCAGGGTTTGAATTCATCTGTTTTACAGCGAGCCCCCTGCTCGTCCAGTTTGATTTGTGCAGTCTGACTGGGATCGATGGGTCAGAAACGAGCTCGTCGATGCAGGTCAGACTCTACATGACCATATTGATATTGTTGCAAACAAGCAAAAAAAATTTGGGTTCGATAGCTCCTCGTGGTTCAGCGGCTGCCTTACAAGACCCCAGCATTGCATGCGGTATTCATTATTTCGACAGGCATGTTAGGATGGAATATCGACGGAATTGCAGCTGAACCTTGAATTGGAAAAAAAATGTGGATTTTTTTAAAATTATTTTTTATTATTTTTTATTTATTTGTTACTGAAAGTGAAATTGTGAACTCAAAGACCTTGAAAAGCGATGCACGGAAAAGAAAAAAAAGAAACACGGGCGTTAGGTATCAGGCCGATATTGGCGTTTTATGAAAAATGGGATATTGGCCAGTCAGTATCGTCCAACTCTCAATATTTTTGATATGATCCAGTTTCTTTAATTCCATATTTATTGCGTGATCAACACTACACTCGTCGTTGCTATTGTTATTATCCTATGTCTTAGGGCTCTAGTTTCGTGATGGTGCGTGATGGGACTATTTGACTATTTGGCATCTCCGATCCGAAAACCCCCCCAAATATCTGTACTGGCCACCATGTACTACAACCCCACCTTTCCACCTCTCTGTATCTCTCCAGCCCTCTCCTTTACCTTTTTCACCGCTAGTCAATCTCTGTCCCTCAACCCTTTTACTCTTCCACTTTCTCTTCTCCATCCATCTTTCCCTCCAAAACCCTTTTGCGCACATTGCCAGTCGCCAATCCCGACTCCTCCGACTCCAACTGATTGAGAATTTCACCCCGCAGAATCGATACTCTAATCTTCCTCCTCGCTCCACACTAGATAAGTCTGTCTAGTCGGCCCCTTCTCCACCTATAGCCCAGCTCGGTGTCTGTCATCCTGGGTAGAGGTCACCCTGCATCCCCCACCACCACCACCTCCCCAATCGGTATGGATGTCCTCTGGGTGGCCGCATGAAAGATGGCTATTATGATAAAGTGTAATACAAACACACAAGTGCACAGCGGTAGGGTTGACACACTGTGTGAATCTGAATGGGTTATACCCATCCAGTATGCAGAGTGGGCTGGACATAATGGTGTGTGTTGGTGTGTGTGTGTGTGTGTGTGTGTGTGTGTGTGTGTGTGAGTGTCAAATATGCCTACTAGGCTTGGACCGTAATGGGTTTTTGAAGGGCGATACCGATATTTTTAGGAGCTGAAGCTGCTGGTAGATGTCAAAAAATAAAATTCAAGGTATTTTATTTTTGTTTCCCTAAGAATTTCATTTCATTTTATTCTGCAACAGCATTTAGACCAGTGGTGTCCAATCATGTGCCATGGAGGGCCTGATTAACACACCTTCAACCAGAGAGGAGGGACTAATCAGTGAAATCACCTGCTGTGGTCTTTGGTTGGAGTAAAAACCTGCATACTCTCGGCCCTCCATGGCACATGATTGGACACCACTGATTTAGACCATGAGACACTAAAACTCTCCACTGAAACCCAGGATGATACCACTACTACTACTACTACTTTTTGGATTGTCGATATTTTGCATCAGTATGATCATTTTCATACCAAAAAGCAGGATAATAATAATAATAGTGGTGCAGGGATGACGTATTTTTGTAGGCCAACTTGGAAGTTAGCATCGCTCTGGTTCCCTCGACAAAAAGCCAATGGGATTTTTGCATTGGATTTTGGATTATTTCAGAAAATAAGCTCTGTGGCAAACAAAAGTTTATGATACTTACACGTTTGGTTCAGCAAGATAATCTGCAGAAATGAACACCACTTTTATGATTTTTGAAGTGTAAATGCAATCGCCAGAAGTAAAAAGCTAACGTTAGGCTATAAACGAACTACACCACGGTCACATGACTTAAACGTCACCACCACTAAAAATACTATAAATTGATGAATCTACAAAGTTTGTAGTCTCACTTAGCCACTTGTTAGCAACCGCCTGTTTTAAGACACGTTAAAGCTTCAAAATTCCCAAGTGGGGTATTTACTGACGTATTTTATGTTGTAGAACAAAACAAAACATAACCACAGTATTTAGGACTCATTCCTGCACCACTCTATAATAATAATAATAATAATGCTTAAATAAAATCAGATCAAAATGCTTTAAAGTCAGGTGTTTTCAAAACTTTTCAGCTCCCCACCCACTTGGTATTTTATTTTCAACTGATCATCCGTGGAGGATGGTGCTATAAGCAATATTTCAGACATTTCAGACATTTCAGCCACGTAGGCTACAAAGCCTCGTTCCCAAGCCAAAAAAAAAAAATCTAATGACAAAGTGGTATTATTATTATTATTACTCCATCATTTCATGTGGTGATATTTCACCTCTTCAGTAGATGTTTCTACTTAGCCAGCTTACTCATCTCTCTCACACACTCCCAGATGTCTCCTCTGTTCTTCTCCCTTGGTCCTTGGTCACACTTCCCTGGTTTGAGTCAGCGCTTCTCTGCCGGGTGAGCATCAGGTACATAGTTAGTCGTTAGATACCTGACTAAGTGTCTCTTAGTTAGTGCTCAGTTACAAACTCCTACATTAGAGGAGACGCACTTTCTCAACAGAGGGACACTTGTTCCTGTTTTCTTGTTGAAAATTTCAACATCCTTGAACTTTTTGAGTGTTTTTAGGAATTTATTTCCATATGCATTGGTGAAAAATGAAAAACTTCATCCTCTGACCTTTATAAAAAGGCATTATAATTCAATGATACCCACCCCCACCTGCCCCCCCGCATGCTGAATTCTTAAATGGGTGCTATTACGCTGAGCTTTGCTGTCTGCTGAAGGATATTTCAATGTAAGAACACAGCGTAGCCACCAGCAGTGTACACAACCCTGTGAATCGCTGAGTCGCCGGGGCTGCCTCGACCGCTTGCTCCGCGTTTGTCATTTACCCAGAGGCTTTTTTTGTTTGCCTCGCCCCGTTTACCCAGCAAGCCTAATCCAAAGTATCGGACCCGTGCACTTCAAAGAGATCTCTCTCTCTAGCTCTCTCCCTCGCTACTTCTCATCCCGCCTTGTTTGCATATTTCAACTCGCTCCCCGCCGAGTCTCGGATTGACTCGGCAAACACGGCCCGGGAACGCCGCTCCCGCAAGCAGCCAATATTCTGTGCCGTTATCCAATTTCTTTAAAATGGACCATTTTCAAGGGAGTTGTTCAGAACTGTATTCTCGTCAGGGTGGAAAAGCCCCTGAAACAGTATTTAGACAATGGGACACTAAAACTCTCAGTACTACTACTACTACTACTACCACTACTACTACCAATAATAATACATACTTGTGTTGGATCTGATCAAAATGTCTCATTCAGGTTAAGGGCTTTGTGCAGACAACCAGTGTAGAATTGATCAACTCGGTGTGTGTGTGTGTGTGTGTGTGTGTGTGTGTGGCTGATCAAATGTGGTTAAGGGGGATTGGGGTGGGGCTTAACCTTGGAGGAGATAGACTTTGGTTCGGGAGTTGTTTGTACCGCAGAAGAGTCTCCGCCCCGCCTCGGCAAACGAGTGATTACAAATTTAACAGCCAGCCCTGCTCACGTTCATAATTCATCACAGGTTTTCAAAAAAAGGAGGGAGAGAAGATAGCACTTTTTTTTCTTTTTGGAGACTGAAGTAATGAGGGAGCGACTGCGCCTTTTCCTGCTTTCCTCTGTCATTCCCTCTCACTCTTCCCGTCTTCCCACTCCCCCGCTCTTTTGTTAATCCTCTCTATTCCCCTTCCCACCTCTCTCTCTCTCTCTCTCTCGCTCTCTCGCTCTCTCGCTCTCTCTTCATCTTGTCTCAGTCGGAGAGTTGATTGACTTTGAGAGGGCGATCGAGCTCCGAGGAGCTGCCAAGTGTCTCGGCGGAGAGTTGAGGACAGCGATTAGCTCCTCGTCTGTTGTTGCGGGTCCCGGCGGCGAGGCCCCCGTTCACTCCGCAGAGGCTTTGTGTCTTTCTATTAGAGCAGCTAGCAGCCGCTAACGCCGGCAGCCTCATTTAAGGAGCACACTCCAATGGGGCTTCATGTGCCAACGCTCTGCCTCTCTACAGCTGCCAGTGTGTGTGTGTGTGTGTGTGTGTGTGTGTGTGTGTGTGTGTGTGTGTGTGTGTCCACTGGGGCTGATTCTCCAAATAGCCAGCCATAACCTGAGGGAATCTCCTCACATGCCCAGGTTACAAACGACCAACCTTGGCTAATCTCTAAATTACAGCCAGGAGGACTCAACAGAGCAGCCCTGTTGGGACACACACCGCAAGCGTGTGTGTGTGTGTGTGCGCTTGTCTTTGCCTGTGTCTTCCTTTGTGTGTGTGATCGTGTGTGTGTGTGTGTGTGTGTGTGTGTGTGTGTGGGTGTGTGGGTGTGTGCATGCGCATCTGTACGCGTGTTGTCTGTGTGCGTTTGTGGGTGTGTGCATGCTCATCTGTACGCGTGTTGTCTGTGTGCGTTTGTGTGTTTGTGTGTTTGTGTGTGTGTGTGTGTGTGTGTGTGTTAATCTGGCAGGGTGCAGATTATTTCTGACAGGGACGGAGTGTGATGTGTCTGTCCCGGCTAATTCAGCTTCAGCCGGCTTGACATTTTCACACTATTCGATAAGAGGCCGGAGCAGATCGGCGACCGCGGTGACAATCTTTTATTTACTGGCTGCAGATAAAACCATTAATTCCTGTTAATTAATGAGACTGTGAGACTGGGCGGGGCGGCGGGTGGCGGGGGGTGGGCAGCCAAGTCTGCTGGGACACTAGGGTAGACTGATATATATGGGGCCGATATTGGCTATCAGGTTACTAAGATCAAACAATGAAATGAATGGATGAAAAAATCAAAAGTCATCCACCTCTGATATGATGGATATGATGCAGTTTGATTGATTACATTTCTATTGTAGAATTGAGCAATACTACACTGGTTGTCAATGGGAAGACCTGAACCTGACACATCTACTATATATATATACACATACGTAAAGTCCTTTTTTTTCATGTGGTGTTTCTGTTATTTTGTCCACTCCCTGTGGGACTATATGCACAGCCGTAGCGATTGCATGTCGTCTGTCTGCCTTTTGAAGAAGAAAGGTTGGTCTGATTTTTACAGTGTGTGATCGCTCTCCTCCTCCCTCCTCTTTGTCTGTGACTGTGTTTACTCAGCGCGGTTCTCGGTTCTCCTATATAACCGCTTAGCCTCTCTTCTCCGACGCAATCACTTTCCCCATCCATCAGGGTTCGCGTTCCCAGAGTCGTCTGGTCGTTCCACTCGATCTCATTTTATTTTTTCTGTAATTTCCAGATGACACGTGTGTTATGTAGCGAGGGGGGTGGGGGGGGGGGCTGCTATGAGGATGATTGAATAACTACAGAGAGACTCTCAGAGAGTGTTGATGTACAGCCTAACCGCGCTTACATGCACACACACACGCAGAGAATAATAGCGTAGTAAGGCGGGATGCATGTAAACACCACACTGTTTATTTTAGTGCCATCATGCTATGAGAGTATTTGATCACACTTAAAGAAGTGTGATCAAGAGGCTTATGTCTACTTGTTGACGTAGATCATGTTCTGTCAGAGACGTAACTGCACAATTTGAATCGGGGTATTGCAATACTTGTTGTGCAGATGTAAACACAGGTCTTTCCCTCGCAAAAAAAACAAAAACGTGGATTACGGTCCACGTCTAATATTTCTGTCCTTTAAAAATGCCTCTCACTTGTTCCCCATCCGCCAGCATCCAAGCCGCCTGCCTGCCGCCAGTTTGATTTGACTTCCTGATTGCATCTGCACGTTAAAGCTACAATATTTATATATTATATATACACTTATATATACACTTTTCACCTTGAGACAGGAAGTCGTTGCCATTAGTCCTGCCCCCCTCAGTTGGTCAAGTTCCCACCCCCAACTCCTGTCACTCACCTTGATGGGTTTTTGGAACAGGTCTTGTCTGCTGCACACGTCACTGTTCTTTCTTTCCTCACTGCTTTCCTCTATTGTTGCTGTGACTTCCCTGTACTGTGGCTATAGCCTCAACTTGATACCTGCAACCCCAGCTCACCGTCCCGGCCACACCCACATCAAATGGGACACGCCCCCCAAAATGTACCTAACATCACTGAAAAGGAATCTCAAGAATAATAATATATAATTATTTATTGCTATTTTACTGGGAAAATGTTGCATATTGCAGCTTTTAAGTTTATTTTCGTCGACGTAGTTGCTGTGTGCGTTGCTTCTACACTTTGTTGTTGATGTCAAATGCTTCTCTGACCTCCAGAGATGTTTTGGCTGATTGGAAGGCGTCTTGAATGCGTTCACACTTTGATGTGTTTTTGCTCCAGAGGAGTACAATCTGATCACCCAGGATGCACTGCAGGTTAATACAGGGGTGGAAAGGGGGGGGGGGGGGCGGTCAGAGTGTGACTCTCAAAGGCTGTACACTCATTTCCCCTGCCTTTCCCATCACGTTATCTCAACCTCCGCTTCCTCTCTCTCTCTCTCTCTCTCTCTCTCTCTCTCTCTCTCTCTCTCTCTCCTCACCCCTCTCCAGAGGCGTCGGAGGATGAGCAGAGGTGTGAAGATTAATTCGATGTGATGATTGAATTAACCGTGCTTCGTTACTGGCCCTTAACAGCCTCGGAGGCGACTGGACCGTACCGCGGGACACATATTAAATCAGACACGCAGGACAGAAACACACCGCTGTCTATCGTATCTGACCACTGTCGCACTTCATCACAGGCCTAGAATCAGCGGTAGGACTGTTGTACTGTGTGTTAGGCTTGGAGCCAATGGTGATTGAGAATGTTTTGTCCCTCTTGGATAAGTAGGCCAAAAATATGACAATAAAGACGGATGATATTATTTAACAAAGACTTGAAATTGTTAAGTGGATTACATTTAATTCAACACTATTAATAGTTTGTGGTGGCATTTAATTCAACGCTATAATTATTGGATGGTAACTACTTGGATTAGCCTGCGGTGAGTCACTTCCGAACCGCAGTTTCTGCAGCGAGTGATTCATTTAGGCGCACGGAGCGGGTTTGATTGCGCATGTGCTGCATACACGCGCGTGCGGACACCCCCCGTTCAAATATCAGGGCAGCTTCTTCTGCAGCAGCAACCGTGTAGTGAATTGTGGTAATAAAAACATGACAGAGAGATTAAAAAAACGAGAGCACGGAGTGATGGGAAAGCATCAGGTCAGGAGTGGGCCGCGCCATATTAAGAACTCAGATGTATCTGAGATTGCGGTGTGTGTGTGTGTGTGCGTGTGTGTGTGTGTGTGTGTATGTGTGTGTGTGTGTGTGTGTGTGTGTGTGTGTGTGTGTGTTGCCTATCTGGTGTGTACATATCAGTCAATTTGGTTTGCATAAATAATGTCTGTACACGTAGTGTGTTTGTGTGTGTGTGTGTGTGTGTGTGTGTGTGTGTGTGTGTGTGTGTGAGAGAGAGAGAGATCGCCCTGGCAGTGTAAGTAGGGTGATCTGGATGCAGCTCAGGGCTCTGGCCCAATCGCTGCCGCTGATTTATCTGCTGTTTTCTAAACCGTTGACAGGGGAAAACAAATTCATGTGAGCATTAAAATACAGCGCTGGGCACACACACACACACACACAGATGAAGATACATAAGCGCACAAACACCGATATATACACATTCATGCACACCTGAATGCATGCAAAAAAACATACACACACACACACACCCCTCCCCTGTGGTTCCTGTAAGTGGGCAGGCCTCGACTGGCCAACACGCTGCCATTAAGTTTATTAGAAATCCAATGCTGGAGAAGGAAGGAGGAAGTGAATGAAGAAAAGAAAGAATGTATTGATGAATGTAAAAATGTGAATAGCTGCGTGAAACTAGTTATTTGTCTGATTCATTGAGAAAAAAAATCCTTACCAAAAAGTCACATGTGAAACCTACACTTTCACATGTGCTTGTCCCTATTCACATGTGAAAAAATGTTTACACGTGTGAAAATGAAGTCTGTGTCACAAAATCACATGTGAATTTGACATTTCCACATGTGATTGGCTTTATTCACATGTGACTAAACTAAAACACATATCCAAAAACCCCATGTGGGAACATTGTTTTCCACATGTCATTTCCACATGTGACTTTTTTGTAAGGGTAAACACCAGGTACAGAGTACAGTACATGTGTACTCAGAGTACTGTACTTTTTACTTCTACTGTAGTAGGTGTGAGTCTTTTTAATGCATCTTTTGCGCTGATGATGTGGTAAGCGGGCATGCAAAGAGACAAAGTAATGAATGTGAGATATTTACGATATGAAAAGATACACAAAATATGAAATATGTAGTTTAAAACAAATGGGAAATGATACAAAATCAATACACATGCAGTATATTACAAATGAGAAGAATATGAGTATTATGAAGAAAACAAATAACTGAATTTACAGCATACACGCAGATACAAATACAAATACAAATACGTGCATTGTTTTCACATTACATAACGCTTAACGTACATAACGTGTCGGTTTTGAGGCCTATGCACTCCAGAGGTTTCTGACCTGTCCAGCCATCGCATTAGACATACATTTTAACACAGTTTGTGCCATTCTGGTCAGATCGCAGTAAAGAAGGACCCGAGTTCGATTCCAAGTCCTGGTCCTTTCTGGTTTTTCGGGTTTCCTTCCACAGTCCAAAGTCAGGTTGGGATATGGAGACTCCGGATGTGAGTGTCTGCCTTTGTGCCCTGTGAGGGACTGGTGACCTGTCCAGGGTGTTTTCCCTGCCTTCTGCCCAATGCATGCTGGGATAGGTCCCAGCGCCACGTGAATGGGAATAAGCAGGTGTGAAAAATGAATGAATCAAAAGGCAGGAAGGATGAAAGTAAGGATCTACACATCTGACTTAGCATTAGGTACAGCTACAGTATTATTGATTTGAGTTAGCCTGGTTGTTGTCTAGCTAGCTCGCTAGCCATGCTAGCTAATAGTAAAAGAATATCAATGTAGTAACGTTTTTGGATAATTGAAAGACATTTTCAGTTGTTTTTTTAATCACACCTCATTTAAGAATATTATATTTAGAACATAGTCTTATAACTACAGTAGTTATATTACTGTAACTCAGTTACTTCTCTGCTGAGTACATTTTAAATCATTTTATTTTCCCTTCAATAGATTTTTACAGCAGTAATTCTGCTTCTATCCAAGTAGCAGTGCTTCTACTTGAGTAGGACGTTTTGTTTCTCTTTCCACTTCTGGTCATGGGGACGTGTCATCCTTTCTGTCGCAAAACAACAAAACTGTCATTTTGTTTTATTTTGGCGGGCCGGAGTGTGAGGGAAACCACGCTTTTTTTTTGAGAGGGCGATAGAAGAAAAGCAACAGAAGAGAAGAGAGAGAGAGAAGAGAAAGAGAAGACTGGGATAGCAGCCAGGAGTTTCTTGTGTCTAAAAGAAGAGGAAGAATGTTTTTAGCGGCGGGCTAATCCGGGCTCTGCTGACAGGAAACTCAAACTCAAATCCACAGCGATAGACAGCTAAACCCCGGTGTAAATATGGCAACTCCTTTCCTCCTTACTGCCTTTTCACCTCCTTTCCCTCCATTTTTCTCTGTTGGTTTTGTTCCTTCAATCTCTGCTTCATGCTCTTTCCTGTGTGTGTGTGTGTGTGTGTGTGTGTGTGTGTGTGTGTTAGGGAGAGCCTGGGTGGATGGAAATAGAGCTCTGTGGGTTCCATAATCTCCCCCACCCGCTGTTATACACTCATGCTCAAGAGGTGTGTGTGTGTGTGTGTGTGTGTGTACAGAGCGAGTGAGAGAGAGAGAGAGGAAAGCAAAGACCCGACTTGCCTATTTTTGATGGTTATGCAACTATCAAACGTCAGAATTTGCTGAGGCATTGTGGGGGGAAATATATATCGGATCAGCATCAAAGCCTCTCGATGGGAGAGCGAGTGGGAGAGAGACAGAGAGGGAGAGAGAAAAGAGAGAGAGAGAGGAAGAGAAGGAGATGCCTTCTTTTTGTGCTTTAGAAGAGTGTGCGTTGCGTTGATAAGACGACTATCCCTGAAGCCAGCATCACCTACACAGTACGGCGGTCCTTCATCATTACAGGGGGACGTCCTCATCCTCGTCACGACGCAGAGAGAGAGAGAGAGAGAGAGAGAGAGAGAGAGAGAGAGAAAGAGAGACTGCTCCAGCCCATACACACAGATATACTGATATATATTGAAATACTGATGCAATGAAAACACAGCAGCCCAGATTATCGCTAACAAGGCAGTAGCGCACACACACACACACACACACACACACACACACACACACACACACACACACACACACAATCCTCCATGGTGGTAATTCCTATTTGAATCGAAAGCCTGCATCGCTGCATGTGTGGATGAAGATTTTTCCTCTACCTTCCCGACTGATGTGTTATCAATCCGTCCTCTGTTTTAACGGCCAGAGAAGTGTGCGACGCAAACCTTAATTCACCTTCTACCATTTTATACCGTTCCCCACAAGCTGCGAAATAAAAGCTGCAAATATACAGTATTGGGGTTACAGTACCTTTTTTTTCGTTTTGGCTTTCACCGTGCAGCAAATGTTTTTTTTTAACAATTGAATCTTATTCTGAGTCCTTGTTCTCCATCTTGAAACCAGTGGACAAGTCTTATCACAATCATCCACTTTAATATAGTTTCCTCAAACAATGTAAACATACTACTAGACTAGACTGATATATTTCCTTGGACTTGTATTGGCCTTTCATCGAAAAGCGGATGTGGTGAGTTCCAACGCGGTGCCGCATCAAAATGCACGGAGGAGAATCCGCGGCAAAGATCGTCTTTGCAGATGCGATCCACATTTGACCTCCCCCGCAAAGTCACGAGCCCTCGCAGAATATCTATACAACACATTAATATGTCGGTTTACTACTATATGCTTTTCATTAAAAAAATTGGAAATGGGCCAGCAGTCGTCCACCTCTGATATGATGGATATGATGCAGCTTGACGGATTACATATTTATTGTAGCATTGATCAATACTACACTGGTTGTCTATGGGAAGACCTGAGCTCATTCTAATGCAACCACACCAGTATGCAGGAAAGTTTGATTTATATATTATTATTAATTATATAATAACAAAAATATATAATTAATAATAGTATATAAATGCATTATTATCATCCTGGATTTAAGAGTTTTAGTGTATCATGGTTTAAATGCTGTTATTTCTATTATTTTATTGGGCCTTGAAATGGTCAAATTAAAAGGTTCTACCAAATATCAGCCTTCCAAAATCCATATCGGTGTAACACTAGTGCAGACATCCATCACCAATTAAAACACACAGTTGCCTTACGAGCAAGTGCAGGGCAGTACAGAGAAAGAGGGGATGGAAGGAGGGGAAAAAAAGGAGAGAGAGGAGTACCGCTATACAGTGGCGAACAGATGGAGCAAACAAGGACGGACACCGGGGGAGGGAACGGAGGATCAAAAAGGAGGGGAGGACGGGAAGGGAGTGGGAGAAAGAGAGCGAGCGAAGTAACAAGTAGGAGGAGTGGACGGGGAAGGAGAGGGAGAGAACAGCTTGTTTTGCCGTGACAGGTACATGGAGGTCAGGCCTTAGCAGGTGTTTAGCCATCATGCTGCTACCAATAGCAGGTAATGAGACGCACACACACGACCTGCCGCAGACTAGACACATACACACACACACACACACACACACACACACACACACACACACACAGTATTTTGATTCAACTGCATTTAGACGCAGCGGCAACATGTTCACGTCACTGAAGCAAATTTAATTTAATTGAGAGTGAGAGGTTGACAGACGAAGAACACGCTAGGTGTGTGTGTGTGTGTGTGTGTGTGTGTGTGAGTGTGTGTGTGTGCGAGCGAGCTGAAACTTTGTCTCTCGCCGCTCCATGTTTCATTAGACTTGTTGGATGATGAGAGGCAAGCGCTTGGACAGCGTCTTGTCTCTGATTAAACAAACCGGGTGGGCCACGTCCTACTAATTACTGTATGAGGTGTGTGGGTGATGAAGCACCGGGGCGGAGCATGTTCTACTAATTGCAGTAATTGTCGCCTGATTGGTGATCTAGACCTTCATATCTACCAGCCCGATAGAGGACATCCCTCAGGACCTGTTCATTAAATTCATCAGTCAACTTGAATCCAGTATCGAGTCTTAAAGGAGCACACTGAGATTTTGGGGGAAATGGGCCATCTTGGTCCATGTTGGTGCTTAATGCTAACACTTTAGCATCATTCCCTCCGATGTTCTCATCACTTAATGGGGAAATTGACCAACCCAAATTGACCAACTTATCCCTTAAAAAAAATCATAATTTTCTTGAGAAACATGATGAGAGATACTGTATGCTAAAAAGAAAATCCAAGTTAAAATATAAAAAAAAACATATATAAGAGCTTGACAAAGCATCAAAACAAACAACAAAAAAACCCAGCAGTGATAAAATGAACAGATAATAAAATAACAATGAAAGAAATGATGATAGCGATCCAGACGCAAAAACGAAATATAATCAAGTTCACAAAAGTAAGTGATTTGAGATGATCTCCTCGGGCAGCTTGTTCTACAGTCATGTGTCGGTACTCTGCGTACTTAAGTGAGTCCACATTTGCTATTGTAGTTTTTATCACTATAATGGAAAGCAAAGAGCAAGCAAGTCATGAGTGTTTTCCATTATTTTGCCCACCTTCCACCAGCCTTTAGTTAATATGTTATGATGCTGGAGGGGGTTAAATTGTGAAAATGAAAACATGTTATATGTGTTTCATAAGAGTGATGAAAGGAGTGGTGTCATGCGTTTCTCTCCTCTCGCTCCCCATCCCTCTCTTCTCTCCTTTTTGCAATGCATTTCACTCCTCCTCCTACACTTTTCCTTTTCTCCGCTCTTCAACGAGGAGCTTGTGTAACGCTCACCGGGGGTCCGCGTTTTATTCCAGGCGCCATCCACCCAAACATTCAGTGCCTGCGAGGGTTTTGTTTTTTTTTAATGCAGAGGGTGTGTTAATGCGTGGCCCTGCGTTGGGGAGATTGCACTGGAGTGTCCTCAATTGACGTGGTGGTTCATCCCAGTTGAAGAGAAGGGAGATTCAGAGAAAAAAGGCCAAAAAAAAAAAAAGGAACAGAGAGGAGTATTATTTGGAGGCAGAAATCTTCACTGCTCACACATCACTCCTCGTGGTGCGATGTGAAGGTGTTAGGACAACTTAAATTCATGTAGAAAATGTGTGTGTGTGTGTGTGTGTGTGTGTAGTTTAATTTTGTTTTAGCATTGCTTCTCTTTCCTCCGATGTTAAAACCATCTTGTGCACCCAACTGCGCAAGTTGCCTTAGCAATAGCCTCGGTTCAAAATAAATTCCACCAACTACCAAAAGGACACAAGGGTCTGATCACAACCATGTTAAACGTGACATGCTTCTGCAACAGGAACACCCCTCGTCACCTCTAATGGCACCGGACTAATTGCCGATTGACACCACTCTGACATGTGAAAAAAACAGCGTGCATCAAACATCATCACCCTGCTCCAACAAAACAAAAATCAATGTGTCCATTACCAGCGGTCCGCCTTCAGACCTCGGTTACCGCTCGCAAATGTCACTTCCCAACAACAGCAAAGGCCACGAATAGCCTGTAGACATGCCTGCAGACGGTCATGACCAGATCAGTCTGGAACGTTCGGCGAGGACATTGATTCTAATTGGTGATCGGCACAACCGTTTAGTTTTGCCGTGCTGTTTTGACACCGTTGCTGCCGTGGTATTTACTTGCATGCTGTTTATGTCTCCCCTAAGTGAACTTTAACTGGCACCAAAGTCACAGACATAAATCATGTGTCGGTGGTTGTGATGGCGGGTGTCACCGTGGCTCGTGGCGGGTGTCACGGCGCGTCAGGCCTGCCGTCATTTCATTTGGCGTCACATAATGTCAGGTTGTCAAAGCATTATTGATATCCATTGCCACTAACACACACACACACAAAAACTGCCCTCGTGTTGTACAGAAGAAGATGTTTTGACGCCTAACCCACTTTTTGGTTACGGTTACGATATGCTGTTCTGTTACCTAGCTGTTAACAGGAGTGTTTTTTCCTAGTCACTGTTGTAAAGCCTAAATAAACCTAGAATTATGTTAAATGTTCATAAGTTTTCTTTAAAGTTTATTTCGTGACATTTTAGGTAGATTGTTAACAAAGAAGGTGGGTGTTAAAGTGACAGATGTAAGGTCACTTACATGGGTGAATCCTGCAATATCTTCCGTAAGTGCTGCAAGAATAGATATAAGACACCAACTTGCTTTCCTTTTAAATGTCCTCACGGACAAGCAACTTTTATTTAATCACTATCTTTTCAATTATCATGGTTGTGCTTTTTGTTTAATGTAGAGAATGCATTTGACTTAATTCATTTTTCGTCAGAGGACCTCCTTATTGCAGGGATGCAAAGCATTTTTTTGGTTAACTAGCAGGTATAACAATAGTTTCATAACATTATAATCTGGGACGTAGTGGAGGGTAAGTGCATGACAGAATGATAGAGTTTCTGCCTGAAATAACATAGTAGAAATAACATTGACATAGTGTCCCCACCTGTTATTACAATGTGATTGCCATGGGAACGTGGAAATGCAACCCATACCGTGTGTTCACATTCGTGAGAACGTATCTACCCATGGGATAGATGCAGTGGCTTCGGAAAGTATTCTGACCCCTTCACTTTTTTCACACTTTATGTGTTATAGACTTCATTTAAAATGTGCCATGGCGCTCCAAATTGAGCTCAGATGAATCCTGTTTCTTTTGATCATCCTTGAGATGTCTCTAGAACTTGAGTGTAGTCCACCTGTGGCAAATTCAATTGATTGGACATGATTTAGAAAGGCACACCTGTCTATATGAGGTCCCACAGTTCACAGTGCATGTCAGAGCAAAAAACAAGCAATGAAGTCCAAGGAACTCTCTGAGACCCAGCCCGCTAGCTTGATTCTCTTCTGCATCCAGCCCCCACCCTCCCCCCAAGCTGCCACAGATTGGACCCACCAAGACCAAGAAGGGAGGTGACCAAGAACCCAATGGCCAAAGCTTCAACAGAGCTTCAGAGTTCCTGTGCAGAGAACCTGTCAGAAGGACAATCATCTCTGCAGACATCAATCATGTCTTTATGGTAGAGTGACCAGACGGAATCCACTCCTGAGTAAAAGGCACATGACAGTCAACATTTGAGTTTGCCAAATGCCACTCAAAGATTCTATGGTCTGATGCGACAAAAATTGAACTCTTTGCCCTGAATGCCAAGCGCTATGTCTGCCGAAAACTGGGTACAGCTAATGACCTGGCTAATACCCTCCCTATGGTGAAGCACAGTGGTGGCAGCATCATGCTATGGGGATGCTTCTCATCGTGAATGACTGATCAGGAGACTGGTCAGGATTGAGGGAACAATGAAGGGAGTCTAAGGCCGAATCCCAATTCACCCCTTGGCCCTACCCCTTAGCCCTTCCCCTCCGTTTTGCACGTTCACATGTAGGGGTAGGGTGTCCCGATTCTTGTTGGGATTGAGGGGTAGGGTGAAGTGTTAGGGCTACATGGCCCTCCAAACTGAGATTTTTCAGGGGCACACTACACAAGGGTTAGGAGAAGTCTCCCAGAATGACCTGCGAATCAACTGGAAGATCATGGCAAACGCTACACTACCATCCAAAGTGAACCACAGATGTAGTATTTTCTTTGTTAATAAAGATTTTTTAAATATTTGAACCGTGGTATTATCTTAGTTTAATGTCGTTTCAATGTATTATAGACCTTTTCTTTATAACAAGCATAACAAAAAATCGCTAGTATGCCGATGTCTCCACCTCGCTAGTTAAGGTTACAACATTATTTTTAGGCTGATTTGTGCATGACAGTCCCGCATTGTGACATATTTCCATGTTGCATTTCCCCCGTTGATGGCATATGATGCCCAAAATCCAAGTCCAGCAGCGAAGTTGCTGCACTTGTTACAGCTCCTCTAATATCAGTGCAGACTACAGAGCACCGCTAATGCTATTCTGTCATGAAGCGGCCTGGTAATGAAGCAGTGGTCTTTTTTATTTGATGACTTGTTTGATCGATTAGTAGCGTGAAACTTATAAGTTGTGAATGAATCGCGAGAGTACATGCTTTCAACCACTACCCCTTGTAACTCTGTTCCGAGGGCCAAGCCGAAGGGCGAGGGGCACTCGAAAACGAGTCGTAGGGGTGAAAATGAGAAATGGGATTCGGCCTAATACAGAGAGGTCCTTGAAGAAAACCTGCTCCAGAATGCACACAAACTCAGACTGGGGTGAAGATTCACCTTTCAGCAGGACCCAAAATGACCCAAAACACTCTGGACAAGTCTCTCAATGTTCTTGAGTGGCCAGCCAAACCCCATTGAAAATCTGACAGCGCTTGAGAGGATCTGCAAGGAAATATGGGAGAAATCCAGGGGTGCAAAGCAGGTAGAGGCAAACCCAAGAAGACTCAAAGCTGTGATTGCTGCCAAAGGCGTTTCTACGAAGTACTAAATAAAGGGTCTGAAAGAGATATTAGATATTTTTTATTTTTGTGAAAGTTTCTCATCACTGTCATTTTTAATTAAGTATATAACACAAAGTGTGGAAAAAGTGAAGGGGGTCAGAATACTAAAATAAGCCACAATATGTCAGAAATAAATGGTTAGAAATATAACCATGGGTAGAAATGCCATCAAGTAGAAAAGTCATTATCACCACAGGTTGGCATGTCATCACCATGAGTAAAAATGTCATCGTTGTAGGTCAATATGTCATCCATGTGGATTGAAACATCATCACGCCACCACGTCATCATCGTCACACTACCAGGTGTAAATGAGGTCGTTTTGGAATTTAGCTTATCCAGAGCAGCTTACGATGAGTGAGCAGGTAGAGGATTCAATGCTTTGCTCAAGGACACTTGGCTGCTGATGGTGATCCATTGGCAGCGCTTGTTTTGTTTCCTAACAGATCTGGAGGATGGACTCAGACAATAACAATATTCTTCAAGGTGCACACACACACACACACACACACACACACACACACACACACACACACACACATACACACAGCCAGACTTACTCACGCTTTAGATCGAGCCCATTGCAGATCAGGCTCATTCTGGTAGATTTCAACTGCTGATTGTATGTCTGTCTATCTCCGCTCCGCTACATTGGCCTGTCATGTCAGATCAATATGGCTCTCATTAGCTCACGTCTTCACATTGATATTTGCACTCACACCTTCTGTCCGTCGTCTGTTAACACGTCCGAACACTCTGAAGCCTGAGAGCACTCGTCGCACAGCGGATGATTAAACCCAATCAACCCCTCGCTCTGAGGATGACTCCGCGGGGGGTGGGTGGGGGGTGGGGGGGGGGGGGGGGGGGGGTAGGGCAGGATGTTAATGCGGGTCATATTAATAAAGCTTTGGGGCCTGTTGAACCGGTAAACCCAGAATCTGAGAGAGAACAACAGCGAGAGAGACAGCAATGGAGAGAGAATTTTGTGTTTCTAGTGATTTCAGCTGGCTGTCAGATGTAGGGTCAATTAGGCCGTTGTCTAGCGGAGTGGCGAGGGGAGAGAACATGATCAAAATGTCTGTTTTGAAATATTAATAGAATGATACATGTCTGGGGGGCACCACCTAGTGATGTTTCTGCAGCTGTGGAGTTTTTTTTTTCATGCTGTTGTGTTTGTGTCTGACTTTAGTGAGCAGAGAGAAAAGAAGGACTGCCAGAAAGCAACAAGAAGGGAGTGTTACATGGAAGAGTGTAGGTTGCATCCTCCTCTCTCCTCTTCTGTGCACATCTACTAGTCTGACCTACAGGATGTGGGCGATGGGTATAACCTCATCATTGGGATTCTTCTGGAACTCCCCTCCTTTTCCGGTTTCCTTTGTGTTACTTTTTCAAGATACCCCGCTGTAGCGCAAACGCGCAAGCTAGCTATAGAGGTAGTAATTACAGCACAACAATGGAGTGACTCATTAGCCATGTACATTCCACCAACAATGACACTATTTTGGAAGGGCACAGTCGCTAAGTCTTGAGTTAAACCCCGCCCTGGACTGTGATTGATTGGTTTTAAGAAATACAAACAGCCCAGTGTATTTCTTTTCCCTCTATGGCACAATGATCGAGCTCTCTGCCAGACCTTTCTCGTGTGCCGTTGCAGCACTGAAAGGGGTGGCTGAGCGAGACTACACATCTACTGATTAGTGGATTCCATTAAAGCATACAAAGAAAATGTATTTGAGTGCCGCTTTAATAGCTGTGTCTTTAATGTGGTTAAAATCGATTGGCCATTCCTCCGGATGTTCAACGTACAGGGGTTGGACCACCCTTGGATTGCTGTCATCAAGTCCTGAACTGTACAGTTTTTGTTGAGACTGTGTCACAGAGGTTTTGGTTCAATTCTCTGATATTTGAGGTAGGTAGGTATTTGAAGTACTGTACTGGGTATGGTTTGGCGCAATGTGGCACAGGCTCGGTACCCTTTGGTTTTTCATTCCAATTTTGAACACGTGTAAACTGCAGCCACAGCAGTTACCTAGGCCGACGTAAATAGTGACTCAACTGTTTGCTTCTAAGCTCCCATATTCTCTTCCAGTTGTTACTCTTCTGAAAAGAGCTATCAAAGACCTGTGGGCTCTCTTTTCCTGATAGGAGCACGGTGCAACGTGCAGTCAAAGGTGCATAGCAGGAGTGCACAGGGTGCGGTAATTTCGTGGCCAGAGGTGCGCTTCATGTTTGTAGTTGGAAACAGTGCTGGATTAGGAGGAATACACTATCAGTGGGTGCGGTGGGCCTGGCTTCAATCACGACCAATCAAATCACCTCTAAAGCAGTGCGCTACAATTTGGTGAGAGGAAACTGAGGCCGCTGTATGGGAGGTGCAGAATCACCACAAGTGAATATACGGCCTACTTAACCAATCAGTAAGCCTTTGATGAAGAAAAACATGGAGATTCCCTGTGTCATGGAGCATTCTGAGCATGTGACGATTCTGAGCAACTTCCGTGTGAATGGACAATAAAATCTCATCTTTCCTTATCTTATCTTCCATGTTGGACATAGCCACATGTGTGTGTATATCGCTAGAATGAAGAAATCTGTATCTTATATGTATGTATGTTATTTTTCCTGCTTGAGGGATGTTTTTTTATCAAAGTCAACTTGGCTGACGTATCATCCATGAAGGGTTGATCAGATTTTGAATAGGATCTGATCATGCAGTAAAGCTTGGTAAAGCCACAGAAATAGCATAGAACCCGCTTGCACTTTGCACCATGCACTTTTGATGTGAGCAATGCAAGTGCAAATCCCTGTAATCCTTGACTGACACACTTACTGACGCATCATTACTGACACACACCCCTACTGCGCCTCTCCTTCCGCTAAGGCGCAGTCGAGTCAAGTTCTTGTCGGCCCATGATGTGACTAGCGATTCTAGTTCTTCCATTTTCCATTGTTTGTTTCTCGTCTTGTCTCTTTCTCAGCTTTCTCTCACTTATTACACTTTCGTTCCGTTTTGTTATACCAGCTGGGTGCGTTGCTTGTGCGCCACTTGCAATCCTGCCAATACCCTTTGAAAGTGGGCTGGGTTCAGATAGATAAAAGAGCTGTATCAGCATGCTTTTACTGTATCCTGATCTGTGAACAAAATCGAAATGAAAAACATACTGTGCTGTGATAGCATGGGTATAGTACGGCACACTAGCACCGTGGGAACAGCATATTGGTGGCCTGTTGTTGCTTTGGTGTAAATGCGGTGTTTGTCTGACCTTTTAATGCTGATACATGCTGCTAATAGGTGTTCAGTATAATGCGACCGGCCTGGGTAGCTGATTCAATTACTTCAAAGTAAAAGTTCTTATTCATGTGGCGTTCCCATTATTTTGTCCACCTCCTGTATGCTTTCAAGGCGTCAGCCTCATGATATTGTGGTGTCAAGATGTGAGGAGGTCTCCAGAGAAGTGCGAGGAACTTTCCTTAACGCTACTATTTCGCTCTATAGAAGGCAGAGCAATGCACTTAAAGCGACGATGGTCGATGAGTCGAGATGGAAGGCGGCTTTCCCCCCCGTTCAAACGGTTAACAAAAGCCACTCCGCAATGCCGTCGCTGTCGCTAAAGTGATATTAAAACTGTAATTGCTCCGTTTTCAACACCAATGCGTCTTTTAGACATCTAGGAGAGCTGCTCAGGAGATGTGGGATTGCACACACACACACACACACACACACACACACACACACTATCCAGTGTCCGTCTAGACACTTTTCACCCTCTAATGCCCTCCTGCTGCGCTATTAAGACTCTCAGCCACAGCTAAAACTTTTTCAATTACAGCCATCCAAACTCTAGCGGAGAGGCGAGGACAGATTATTGTACTTGGCCAACGAGGAGCCCCAGGACAGGAAGACAGCTCTACTGGGGTTCAGCACAAGGGGGAATTTGTTGTTTGACCTTTGCCATATAGACTGGACCCTGAGAGAGCGAATGCCCCGGAGAATGCTATTGCCGCCCTGATGAAAGGTCAGGCATACCTCCAAACCTCCATCCAGACCTTGTGCCGATGCATGACATAGAGGTGGGGGGGGGGGGATGACAACATCGTAGCGTTTCTCGAGAGAAACCGCAAGAGTCCTGATGGACATGTTAGCATGTTGCCAAGTACCCCACCCCGAAGCCTGAAAATGTCATACCTGGTATGATCCCACTCAACCAGCACAAGCAATTGTAGCCGCCCTAATTTAGCTAACTAGGAGCTGGCTGGAGGACGGAGAGGGACCCCCAGTGATAGTCCGAGTTGCTGCTGATAGACGATACTTTGCGGCATCATTTTCATGATACACTGGGCTGTTTCAGATCCTAGTCTGCAGTTCATGTTGTTCATAGAGGCCGGATCAGAGTGAATGGAACCCTGAATCAGCTTGTTTGGAAAATGTGAGGCGATATTGTACTACTTTTTTTTTTGCACTGCGGTAGATATACAGTAGGATTATAGTTCAGGCAGGAAATGCTTATTCAAAGCCAAAATAAAAAGCAAAGCACTGGATGACATTCTCCTTAAAAGCTAACACCATCCGCCCACACATCGTTCGAACACCCCAGAGTGACAGATGATGGGGTGAAGGGCTTCAGCTTATCTCTCAGCACTGCAGGAGAACATGCCTTAGAGGCGTGGCATGCGGGCTACAGCTCTTAACCCTGGTCTCAGAAGTACTATTGCCACCCCCCCACCACCACACACACACACACACACACACACACACACACACACACACCCCGCCTTGTATTCCCTCGAGCACCCTGAGCAACACGGCAACCAGCTGCAGAGGAATAGAGCCGAAGGTGACGATAAGAGGGGATGTGTGTGGCATCATCTTGTAAGATCACAGTGCTTTCCTCTGTATGCCTCTCTCTCTCTCTCTCTCTCTCTCTCTCACTTTTCTTCCCCTTGTTCTCTCACTGTACACACACACACACTCACACCACTTATGGCCCCAGAAAGCCCTCCAGAGCTCCACGGAGGGCTATCAAGGCCTAATTAATGGAGGGTGCAGTTATGTTTTATGATAGGACATAATCGGGCTCTAATTAGTGTGAAATGGGGCCCGGTGGTCTGATTTATGACCGGTTAGGATGATCGCCGGGCAGTGATTTAAGACCCAACGTTTCCATCTCGTGTACTACGCGCCACTAGTTACACTCCAGCCTTTGCAATTTGGCGCGGCGGGGGAAAAAAACAGGGGTTCGGAATTGTTACTTTAATTGGACGGCGGCGTATATTTACCTACAGCGACGCCGACGTGGATCGAGAAAACAAGGGAACGTCTGGAATGACGGAGCCAAGCAGGGCATTGCTCTTACCTCCGTGAAATGTAGTGGCAAATAAAAAAAAAAGGTGGGCGAGGTAGGCGTGGGCTGATGGATGAGTGGAAGGTGAAAGTTTGACAGAAGGCCGTGAAATTCTTACGAGCGCTCGTGTATTTTTCGGGAATTTCACTTGACGGCGAAAGGCATTTCCGCCCCCTATTTTTCTGCCGCAGTCCCGTCACTCCGCATCCAGTATCAGGCGTTGCGGATCTCTTCTGTGTTTCTGCACGGGTGTATATTTCATCACTCCAACGTTCCTCCTCCTCGGTTTTAAGTCGGAGCAAAAGAGACTGATAAGTGTGCGATGCCGTGTGAAGAGCAGTGGCGGGAGGGATGAGACGGCGAGAGAGGAAGTTCACATACTGTAAAGTCTTTGTTTAAAGAACAAAGGGGAAAGAGGCGAGGGCTGTATGGCCGGACTTGACTCCTCTGACTGTTCAGAGACATCCTCTCTTTCTCTCTCTCTCTCTTTTTTGAGTATGTATGTGTGTGTGTGGGGGGAGGGGTTGTCTCTCTCCTCATTTCCCCTCTGGCAACTCCCTGACTTTTAAACTACCTTGAACAGAATTATGTCTCCAACTTGAGAGAGCTCATAAAGTAGCAGCGTGCAGAATAGTTCTGTACGCCCTATTTACCAAACCTCTTCTGACAGGGACTGAATTAAAAAAAGCCAGACCTCTCATTCTTATCCATACACAGACATGTATGCACCTGTGCACATAAACACTCACACACCCACACACACAAAATGCAAAACCAAATCCAATTGAAGGATATGGGAATGTGTGAACTTGTCTTGGCCTTGGTTGTTTTTTTTGTGACCACTTTTGAATGTGTGTCCCTATTTTTATGTCCTTCTTTTATATCTTTCCCATATTTTTATATTTGAATTTATATTATAATATGTTTATATTCTATTTATTCTATTATATTTTTATTATACGATCAGTTGTTTTTATTCTTTTTCGTGAAGCCCACTGTCAACTCTGCTTTTATAGGAGTGCTATATCAAAATTTATTATTATTATTATTATTATTATTATTATTATTATTATTATAAGAAGTAGTAGTAGTAGTAGTAGTAGTAGTAGTAGGAATAGTAGTAGGACGAACAGTAGCGGTAGTAGTGGTAGTATTAGCAGCAGTAGTAGTAGCATCAGTAGTAGTAGTAGTAGTAGTAGTAGTATTGGCAGCAGTAGTACTAGCAGCAGCAGTAGTATTAATAGTAGTAGTAATAATAGGAGTAGGAGTAGTAATAGTAGTAGCAGCGGTAGTAGTAGTAATAATAATAATAGTAATAATAGAAGCAGTAGTAGTGGTAAACATAGTAATAACAGGAGTAGTAGTAGTAGTAGTAGTAATAAAAGTTATAATAGGAACAGCAGTAGTAGCAGAGGGGAACCCTAAGGGCCTTCAGAGAAAGCCAAACATATCAGCATTTTATATTTAATCATTATTCTCTTCTAATTCTAATTTTCGCCTCATTTTCTATCAAGTTTGCTTCAGAAATGAAAGGGTTACTGTCCTGAAACCATGAAAATAGAGTTATCCAATCAGATTTTTTTGTCTCTAGACGGAGTAAAGGTTAGGACTTCATAACCGGGACAGAAGGCCATAGACACATGATTGTTTAGAAAGTGAAGGGTGAATTAACCAATCACATTTTGATTTATAGTGGGTGGGACTAAAAATCATCGCTAGCTTGCGTGTAGCATAGACGAAGCACTGAAGTTATGTCACTGTGTCCGCGGCTACGGCAAACGAGAACGACGTTGTGGCTAGCTTGATAGCCTTGCCATTTTCAAGGCGGGCTTTCGCAGAGAAGCAATTAATAATTCAAAATGGAAGGCCAACTCCAGCACTGGAATTGACTGAAAAAGGGAAAAGTGTCGAAAGGCATTTCAAGAGCGACAATTATCAACGCTACCCGTGGATAACTGGCAGTAAGAAAACTAATAGGTTGTATTGCCTGCTTTGTACAACGGACAAGTCATCCAACTGGGCTAATGGTGGATTTAGGCTACTGGTGGACATGTAAGTAACCTCAACTTTGTTCATGTACTGTTCTCAATGTTAAGGCGTAAGGTTTGGCATATTTTGCACGTGAAGGTTGATTTTATTGCGACTTTGCTCATGAATTTCGTTGACTCTTTGTCAGTTTGTAAAGAGGAAGTTTTATGATACTCCATGATAGCGCTGTCCATGATGATGTTATCGGCTTAGCGGTTTTCCAAGTATCGAGAGAGAAAAATGCTATTTTGATATCCGTTTGACAAGAATAATATATATTCTGGGTGGCCAGAATTTATATTTCCAGTTGGTATCTTTGTATGGTGTTCATTTTGTAGCCTAAATGATCTGTGTTTTTTGTGACTTGTTTACATTGAGTAGGTATAGAGAAGACGGTAACCGAGGTTAAAATGATTATTATATGCCTATTCTTGTTTACCTTGCGTTTTGGCTAAGTATTGGCTAAGTTTTGACTGAGCTGAAGGCCCAGCTCTAATAGTCACGGTTCGTCCCTGTGTAGTAGTAATAATAGTAATAATAGGAGTAGTAATAGTAGCTATGGTAGTAGTATTATTTTAGGTAAACCACAGTACAGGTCTATAGAGAAGCTTCTCTTGTAAATCTGACTGGATGCTAGTGTCTGGACTGGACTGTGTCTCACTAGCATGGATTAATCATCCCCTGTCCAATAGTGGACTCACCTGGGCTACTGGACCAGGTGGCTACAGGCTAATCTGCATCATTAGCTCTGTGTGTGTGTGTGTGTGTGTGTGTGTGTGTGTGTGTGTGTGTGTGGGCAGGCAGTACATCTCGGTGCATTTTAATAGATGCCACACAGAGACGTGATGGTTGCATTGCGTGGCGGCAATTGGTCTCATTTTCAGCCCACTACCGCTCTGTCGTTAAACAGCCTATAATTGGTATGTTACTGAATGTGTGTCTGCACAGGCCGTCTGCGCTGACGGCGTGTTTTCAGTCAGTCGTACCAGCACCATCTTTTTCAGCCTCTGTCACGTGGGGAGAAAAATCTTGTCGAAGATGCTAGTACTTTGACTGGCTTCAGCAGGCCAGGCAACCAGGTGCTGTCTGTCCAACCAAACACCACGGTAGCTGATTTCACTGACGATCATGCCTTCAACCAGAGAGGACTGGCTATCGGTGAAATCACCTGCCGTAGAGTTTGATTGACATGAAAACCCCGCAGCCTCTTTGCCCTCCAAGACGCATGGCACATAAAAACTTGATGAAGTCAACTCCTCCAGAACAAAAACCCCTTCATCCTGGTATGCTCCGTTACAACTAGGGTGTGACCGACATGGGTTTTTGAAGGCCAATACCGATACTTTTGGATTGAAGCTGCTGATAACTGATATTGTGTGCCGATATTCAATATTTCTCAATTTAGAAATGTTATTTTCTTTGCACATTTTCTTTGTTCATTCAATTGTTCCATGATGTTTCTTGTAAATGAATTCATTTAAAGGCAGTAATGTATCGTAGAGTTTCCCTGACATTGACTTGATGGGGTTGGCCCTCAACAATCGGTTATCGGTTGAACTCTTAACTGAAAGCCATACTAAAGAAATGGTGTTAGGTGGGTTAGCAGCTCCTCCAGTCAGGGTGAGACAGGTTTCATTGCAGGTTTTACAGACTGACACCCCTGAAGTTGTTGAAATCACTGGGCGACACTGACTGGCCAGTGATTTTTAAGGCCGATATCGACTTGATATATCTGTCTTGTGTCGCTCACGATCACAATTAGACCGGTTCTGACAAAGGTGGGTCATTTTGTAACAGTTGAGAGAGGCTTTGGGGTTACACACAATAACTGCAGACGCAGAGAGAACAACCCTGGGGGCGTGGTGGTGATGAAAACGTTGGGTAGACCTGGAAAAGAAAAGAGAAACGCTGTCAAAAAAAGGGGAAATACAACCGAAAATACACAGTCAATCAAAACACACAGGTTTGAAATGAAAACAAAAAGAACTAGAGTGGGTTATGCAAGCGATCCCTCTCAAGTTTAATATGACGAGTAAAAAAAATCAGCTTAAATTAATGGGATGTTAAGGCAAGGTTAGCTAAGCTTTCTGTCCGACTGCGCCAGGGCCCAACGCTGAAGCGCTTCTAATTGGGGATCACAGCGCGCCCGAGCCCGGGAGTCTCGGTGCGCCCGATAATGTCATATAATTGGAAAGAAATCTGTCACATAGACGGAGGCGACGCACCGGGCCCCCTCGAAAGACTCGCACTTTTAAAGATAGATTAATTAACGGACGGCTTCGTTTTCTCTAATTGTGTGTTCCCCCGCGATAACAAGTTTAGAGTTGAGCCAATTATCTCTCCCCTGCTCTACCCTGCAACCCATTTCTCTGAGTCCGGGGTTATTTTTTTTTTTTTTGGCGCCGCCCCAGAGTTTGAGGTCAGCTTTAGATTTACAGAGGCCACATCACATTTAATGAGAGGGAGAGGAAATTGAATTGTGCTAAATTAATGAACTCGGGGTGTGGGATCTTTTTTTTTTTTGTCTTGCCCTCTTCTCTTTTCTCTTCTTTCGACTCAAAAAACTGCCCCTTTTGTTTCTTACCTTCGCCGCCTCTTTCCCGCAAGTCGCGCCTTTGTTTTCTCATTATCTCTGTTTATCGCTTCGCCTTTGCCTTTCTTTTTCTCTCTCTCTCTCTCTCTCTTGTCTCTTGTTGATATGAAGATCAAGCCCCTTAATTCTCCTCATTACAAAGCCTGTTCTCCTTCTTCCCCACGCTGGAGCCACTTCCCCCCAACCCCCCCCATACGAGCCCGTCCATCCAGCCGCCAGCTTGTGGGCTTTTTAATTGACTTCTAGATCATGATTTAGTTAATTATACCCCCGGACAGATTGCTAATAAATATTGATATGAATTATTCACACCATATGTATGGCTCTGATTGCTCGTAACGGCGACAGAGTGGGCTACGCCGGGGCGGGAATGGCACAAGGTGAAGCCTCCGAATTAGAAAACAGAGCGGGAGGGGGAGAGGAAGGAAGGAGAAAAAAAAATAGAAACGGCAGGATCTATAAGCGCTACAGCAAACCTGCTAATGAAAGTCATTATTATGAATTCCTGGTTGTAGAGAGGAGGGGGAAATCAATGTGTAATGGTTTTGGATCAACAAGGCGCTGCTCTCTGGTTTATGGAAGAGAGAGAGAGAGAGAGAGAGAGAGAGAGAGAGGCTGCAGTGAGAGGAGAGCACTAGTGCTGCGTGTGAAATCAGTCCAGCCTCTGGGGACAACAAGATTTTTTTTGCTGGAGAAGAGGGGTCGGTCGGCGTGATGAAAGAGAATAGAACTTGTCGGAAATGAACAGAGGGTCTGCGCGGCCCGCGCTCCATCTCGGCTCCACGGCGATCCGGTTTCCCAGCGAACGGTTTTGTACCCGCATGAATAATATAGCGCTCTTACAGCTCCACACAACATTCATTTATGCCATTTGTTCAATACGAGCACCGCTCAGTGCTGCGCCGTGCTCTGGCAGTAAAGTTTTGCTTCGCTTTTCGCCCGCTCACAGGATGCACCTTTTTATATTAATCCCGCTATCAAAGGGAAAAAAACTTTTTCCCAAAGTCTTCATGTAGAGTCTTCAGAAGACTACATAATACAATATAGCTCCCGATACGGTCTTTCAAACAACTTGGCCCTTCTCACCTGCATATCCTCAGACACTTAACATTGCAT
This sequence comes from Hoplostethus mediterraneus, assembly GCA_034670385.1. Classification (NCBI taxonomy): domain Eukaryota; kingdom Metazoa; phylum Chordata; class Actinopteri; order Trachichthyiformes; family Trachichthyidae; genus Hoplostethus; species Hoplostethus mediterraneus. The sequence continues at coordinate 1,092,218 of JAXDDW010000127.1, read as the reverse complement.
GCCTTCCCCATTGCTATTCCACCTGAGTGTCAGCCGCCAGGCAGCTTGTGCTTGTTAGCACAAGCCATAGTCCAGCAGCGCCGAGAAACGGCAGACGATTTGCAAGCCTGGAATACCAACACACGGCTAATGCTTTAACCACGGGAGCTGGGCGAGCGGAAAAATCAGAAAGGGAAAGGAACGAGAAGTGGGGAGGAGGGAGGGGGGTCCCAAGCGGCCATTGCATGCTCAAAAGCAACCAGAGAAAGCAAACCGGACTAAGATTGGGGGAAGGTGGGAGAAAATAAGGAAAGAAGATTGGAGGTATTAGTATTCTGGAGGGGGGGGGGGGCGTTCACAGACGATTTGGAAAATAGGCCATGCTTCCAAAAAAAGAGGCTAGAAAAAAAACACATGGAATGGGGGGGGAGAGAAATCAAGGCTCTTAATTGGCTTGTTAAGACTTGAAAGAAGGAGCTGGCAGAGGGTCGGCCTTGAGTTAGGAGTTTAACCAGAAGGAAAAAGGAGAGAGGATGAGCTAAAAAAGAATCAAATCCAAATGAAGGAGGGTTAATGGGGAGAGAGAGAGAGAGAAAGAGCTGAAGTTAAGTTGAGCGACAACTTTGTTTAATTAGTGTGTGTTTTGGAGACTGATTGGGAGTGTTGGGTGTCAGGGAGGAGGTGAGTGTCAGAGGAGCGGGGGGCGGGGCCGGGTCGGTAGAATGAGATTGAGGCGTACAGGTCACCGGGGTTGGTTGCTGGTGTGTGTATGCACGTACACGCGTATATGTGTGTGTGTGTGTGTGTGTGTGTGTGTGTGTGTGTGTGTTTTTCGTTCTCGCGCGCGTGTGTGCTTTCCAGAACCAGGGGCCTAGGGCTGATGAAGCCATTAGGGCTCGGTCTCACAGCCAATCAATCACTCTGACACCTCAATAGGGGAGCTGGATGGTCATTCTTCAAAACGCAGCCAGCCACCTCGCCCACTCCAATAATCGCTCCAATCATTCAGTCGCCGGGCCTGAACTCCCAACCTCTGAGCGCCAAAATCCGTTTGTTCATTCCCCCCTTTTTCTTTCTCTGCACTCGTTTCTCCCTTTCTCATCAATGCAGCCCCCTCTGAAAAACTGGTTAAGATGGTACTAGGGTTTTAAGGACCAAAACAGATATTTTTTGTGCCATCCTCTGAATTCATACTGCCATATGTTCATACTAGGGTTTGGCCAAAATGAGGTTTTTGATGGAAACATCCTAGCTGATCTAAAACGTCAACAGTAATTGTCAGGTTTGTGTCAGTCCCTCAGAATCAAAGAGCAAGGGCTTCTTTCTAGACTCACCATTTTGCACCGACGTTCAACAATCACATGGGGGGGGGGGGGTAATCCATCGCGGAAGAGGAAGCGACTCCAATTTCTCCACCGACAGCCGCCTCAATCGACCAGAATGCAATGCGTTTTGAGCAAGGGGGCGTGACTACACAAACCTGCTGTCTCGCACTTACCGCGCTATCACTCTCTGTATTACCTACAGCTGCAGCAAGCTCAGGCATGTTCTCTGGGGGGGGGGGGGTTGACAAAAAGGCATTCTGGGAAACGTAGTGAAATCGCGAACTGAATCAGACGAGGCAGGCGGAGGGGATAAGTGAAATCAGCGGTGTGTGTTAAAGAGGTGTGTGCGGGGAATTCCACTGCTGGATGTGGATGGGGCGGGAGGGAATGAGAGAGAGAGAGGGGGAGATAGATGGAGGCTGTACAGTAGCACATGGGAGGCTGCGAGGCTGAATGAGAAAGAGAGAGAGAGTGTGTGTAGACCGCTTTGAAGCAGGGCCGCTAACAGGATTCCTTAGATACACCTCAGCATCACACAGAGAGGGTTAAAAACCCAGAGAGGGAGGAGAGAGAGGCCCCCAGCCACTGACTACTGTAATCACACCCAGCCAATGACCCAGTTAGACCCATTTAGCCCAGAGATAAAACCTCTCTTTTTCACCACTTCCTTCCTCCTCCTCCTCCTCTCTCCTTAATTCTGCTTAGAAATTTCTCATTTTCTTTCATTTTTTCCCCTCCCTTAGCTTTTTCATTCTCTCCGTCTTCTTCTTCTTTTACATTTAATTATCTTCACAGTTCTGTCTCGCGAATGTGCGATGTGGCCCACGCTGTCGTATTGATTTATACGTTGCCGAGATGACACACTACGGGGCCCGGGGAGCTTCTCCATATGTGGTTTTATCACAGAAGATGATATTTGTTTCTGTTCCACCTAACCGCATTGTCTTTATATTGGCCAACATGCGCGCACACACACACACACACACACACACACACACACACACACACATACAGTAATAGGTCTATCTGCCTGCCCAGGCAGCTGAATGAAAATAAGTGTGTTATCTGATGTCGTTATTTCAGCCTCTGCTGTCTTGCAGCTGTCAGGGACAACTGTTGGCAACACCAAGGATAATATCATCCACAGAGATAGGGTGATACAAGCATCCGTACATACACAACTCCCTCTCTCTGTATCTCTCTCTCTCTCGCCCCTCACCCTCCCTTCTCTCTCCAGGCTCTAGCTACCTCTCTAAATAATTCACTTTCCAACACAGCGGCGCACAAGAGAAAAGAATGAAGAAACCGGGGGGGTTGTTTATCGCCTCGCGCTCCTCGCCGCAGATCTCGTTGCTCGTCCAATAACTTCGCTGGTCAACCAGAAATCCTATAAGCGAGACATAAATATTGGAGAGGCAACGCGCGCCGGTGTGCGGGTGAGATCGAAGACGCCTTAATGTCAGGAGGGTCAGAGAACACCGCAGAAGTTATGCAGGGATCACTGACCGTCAGATCAGCTCTTCCACTTTCCCCTCCCCCCTCTGCCTCTCTTGACATTTCCTCTCACTTTCTATTCCTGTTATCTCTATCTGACTTTTTGTTATTTACTCCACATATACTTTAGCTGCTGACAGTACTTGGACTGTGTGTGTGTGTGCGTGTGTGTATATGCATTACTCAAGTGCAAGTATAGTAAAATCAATAAAACCTCAAGTCAGACTGGAAATATTAAATTATAGCCACTGAGGAATGTGCTTGACTCGCCAGTGTTTGCAGAGCTACTCAAATACTCCAATAAATTGACCCACGTGAGAAATTATTAGAAATGAATTCGCTATTTTTTTAAACCACTGAACTTAATTGAATTGAAGTTGCACACAGTTGATTTTAATGTCAAAACCTTGCAAAATATATATGACAGATATATATATATATATCTTTTTTACAGATTCTTGTTGTTGGAAACACCAATTATGATCTACTTCTTCATCAGGTTGAGTTGTGCAGATTTCTGCTCTGATCTATCAATATAAAAATGCAAACAAAGAAGTCTTGCACAACCACACACAGTGCCACCTAGTGCACGTCGGTATGAACTGGCTAATGGCTTATCCTGTAATATGACAAAGTGCCAATCAGTTTAATGGGTGTAAAATAGCATAAAATACCATTTAGTATTAACAAGTGCACATTTCTTTCTAGCTGTAACAAAAGTAGTTGTCGATTGCTCCCGACGACCTTGTGTTTTTGACTTATAAAATAGTTTAGTTCTGTACTAATGGACAAACAAATGTATTATTCTAGTCCAAAATGCATCGTTTCCAGCGTGGGCTGTATTTCTAGGGGTCTGACTTGGTGTATTTTTGGTTTCCACTGAGTGCAATAAGATGAATAGATGAAATTAACAGAGGACAATGCCTGCATTGTCAGCCTTGTTAGCTGATCCTTCCGTCTTAATAAATCACGCGGAGCCAAACAATGAAGAATGCCCACATTAGTCAACGCTGGAATACAACAGAAGAAAAGGGGGCTGCCAAAAGAGAGAGAGAGAAAAAAAAGAACAACTTCTCTGTTTTCTCTCCCCGAGCAAAACAACAAACTTCTAGCGCTGTTTTGGGAAATGACTCTTTATTAGACTTTACTTCCCGGTTGATTGAAGAAGTGAGCCTGTCTGAGCGCGGTAAATAGCAGCACCTCCAGCACTACTGTAGCTTCATCTCTGGAGGACAGAAGGTGGGATGAAGTCTCTATCCTCAAGACTGTCAACTTATCACGATGAGGAGGAGGAGTACCGGAAACGTCTTCTTCCATCCATCATCCGCTCAATCTTTCTATTCCCTTGTTTTTGTTGTTGTTGTTTTTTTTTTCCCAGGGAAAAGTGGAATGAGCTCCATGCTCTTTTCCAGCAACACCCTCCTTCCCATTCACACACTTACACACAGTAAAGCCACAGTCCTCTACTGTTGGGCTACAGCTGGGCGGGGGGGGGGGGGCGTCGGGCGTCAGTGCCTTGCTCAAGGGCAACTTGGCAGTGGTTGCTGAGGGAGGGGGACACATTTTCCCAGCCCATCTGGGGATTCAAACCAGCGCCAATTCCAGTCACATGCCTGCTTGCTAGCGCCACCCTCCATCCTTTTCAGCACATTTAGCTATCCTGCTGTAAGTTCTCCCTGTCAAGTGATCTTTTCCCTCTATCCCTTTTTTCCTCCAATTTGTCTCCATCTCCATCATTTCCTCCGTGCCCCTATTCCCTCCCGCCATCCCTCTATTCACCCCCCCACCTCTCTAGTCAACTCGATTGTCGTTTCCCCTCATCCCCTTCTTTCCTCCGCCTTTTCTGCATCTCTGTTGTTTCCATCCTTCCCTCCGTCCTTCCTTTACCATCTCTTCCCACCTCCCCTATTCATCTCCATTGCTGTCCCCCCCCCCCATCCCATCTCCATCTACTCCATCGCCTCGCTCCTTCCATCTCTCCCCTGTCGGAGAATACTCTCCTGTTGTTGAGGAGTCCACCAGCCGTGAGCGATCACCTCCCGTATTGATCCCAGCGCTGAATACCGCCGCCTACACACCCACGCCCCGGCTATTTCCAACCAAAACAAACCGCTATATTTGTTCCCAGCCCGGCTTCCCGGTGGATTAGCATTGTAAACAATAAAACCGAGATCCCCGCATGGTATTTCTATAGTTGTAGCTATACAGTAGGAGCTGAAGCTAGAGGAGGCCAGCGCTAGTAGGCGTCCTGAAGTACAGTACAGTAAGTACAGTGGTAGGAGGGACTTTGTTGTTCACGCTGCCATGTGGTCCGGTGGAGATAGCACCATGAGTAGGATGGACCTACACCACCACAGAGAGCTTTTGTTGAAGTGTGTGTGTGTGCATGTGTGTGTGCATCCTTCATTTAATCAAGTATTGAGACTAAGACCAAGAACACAAACACAGAATTGTGTGTTCTTGAGCTGCTCAGGTCTACGGTGGATTCGTGGTTAGAGAGACCACCATGTGTCGTCAACGCCCTGTGTTGCGTCCATCGTGTTGGAAGTGCCCTTGAGCCCTTACCCGCTCGCTCGTTGAAGGTCACTCTATATATACTTGAATTGTAAATTGACCAGATGTCCTCACAAGGATGGCAAAGATGAGAAAAGTCCTAGAAAGTGAGGACATTTTGCTGGGTTCTCACTTGTACAAGGCGCTAGCTTTGGGTTAGCACTTGGGTTAAGTAACGTAGTCGATGGAAGGTTGTCGCAAGTGTAGTAAAACAAGCGTGTGTGTGTGTGTGTGTGTGTGTGGTATTATCTAGTATGTCTTTTTGACCCCTTCCCAATTCAAACTGACTCTTCAGTGATTCTTTGAACCTTCTGTCATTCTGGCACATCTTTAGTGGGGTTCAACTGGTATGGGTTTTTGAAGCCGATACCCATGATTTTCGATTGCAGCTGCCAATAGCCGATATTTTGTGCTGATATTCAGGATCTTCAAATTTGACAATTTTCATGCCACAATTCAGTGTTTCTACTAGAATTGTATTCTTGTCAGGGTGGAAGAGCCTCTGAAACAACATTTCCGAAGAATTAGAATTAGAATCAGGTTAAAGGCTTCCCATAGCCAATCAGTGTAGTATTGATCAATTCTACAATAAATATGTAAACAATAAAACAGATTTTAAATCAGAGGTCAACATCGGCAAATCCATATATCAGTCTAACTCTAATCCCTCTTCACAACCCCCCAAAAAAATCTCATCTCCTCCTCTGTTCCTGTCTTAAGATTTATGACAAACACATTCTGTATACAACACACACACATACTGTGTATATAAACCACATTTCTCTGTCGTACACACACATCTACACTACGGTGGGTAGGTCTCCGGGTGCGTTCCCTCTCTCTTGTTTATCACTTTTCCATTTTTACCCCCCCCAGGCATGGTGGCGCAGTAAATCAGAGCAGCCCGTACCTTGTCATCCCGCGATTACCTGCTGCAAAATAAAGTGACTGGCTGGCCCGGCCACGGAAATAGAGGCTACACACACACACAGGACAGCGGGGATGTGTGTGTGTGTGTGTGTGCCTACAACACCTGCAGCCATTCTTTAAAAGCGTGAACGATGATGGCAGACGGAACCAATGCAATAATTGTGTTTATGTATGTGCAAGTGTGTGTGTGTGTGTGTGTGAGTGTGTGTGTGTGAGTGTGTGTGTGCTTTTGCGACTACCGCTCTGCCTTTACACGCGACGCCGGCGTAATAGACGCCGCCGCCTGTTACAAAGTGTGTTTCCCCTTCAAAGCACGCGGCCCACCTACCTGCATCGATGCAAATCGCGGCTAAAGCTCGGTGCTCCGGCTGCGTCCGTATCAGATGAACCGCCATGGGTAATCGCTTTGCGCAGATGTCCTCGGCTGAGAGTGCCACACCGAAGCCGGCGTTCTCTCACCTCTCACTCGGCGCCGCTGATAGCGCCGGGGCCCGGCGCCTGCAGGATCCAAGGGGAGGGGAAAAGGAGGGAAGGAATCCAATTGCATTTTTATCTGTGACATTGGCCAATTGCTGAGATGAATGTGCTGCGTTATTGTTGTATTGTTTGGATGTGGTTGACCTAAGAGAAGGAGAGAGGAGAAGTCTGATTTTCCTTTTTCCGCTACAAACCAAAATAAAGGAGGAGTGAGAGGGGAAGAGGGGATGAGGGAAGGGAGATGGAGGAGTGGAAGCGAATTTTGGAGAGGATTGGTCGTAGCTGCTGCTGCTTTTGTTTCTGTCGCACCGTCTGTTTTCCTACTCCCTCAGTGTACATGCACATGCACTCGAACACGTGCACGCAACCTACATCTAAAGCCGATTGGTTTGCAAGCTGTTATTTCCATTGGTTTCAACCTCAGTTGGGTTCATTTGTCCAATTGAGAACGCAGCGGTCAGACCCTGTTGAGAGGGAGGTTCCTCACTCAGTTTCCAAACCAGGGGGTAAACATGCTCAATGAAGGAAATGCCTGCTCTCACATGGTTTTTGTTGATAAATGATGGTTTGCTTGAAATTCTGCAGTTCTGTGCGAAACAGAACCGAACCAATGCGTAAATGCACCAAAGCACCAAAGCAAACTAACTACCAGTTTTGAAAATGTCACAAATATAGCCCTAACCCTTTTTCTAACAAGGTCCTCAAAGCGCTCTACATCATGACCTCTTCTCAGTGTATTTACCACGCTGTCGCTACAGTGCTGTCAGTCAGGCTGTTTGATACAGGCTTGATAAGTTTGATACAGGCTTCACTCTAGCATGCCTGTATCAAACTTCATGTGTAAAAATGTCTAACTACATGCCATTGACAGAATGAAGTTCAAACCTGGAAACGAGGGGAAGGGAAGGAGCACTTTAGTGGTTTAAGACGAGAAGATTTCATTGGTTCTATTTACTGTCAGAACACAGGGAACGATGTGACCCCCTTCAGTAGATGTTGAAGGAGAGTCTCCTTATATGGTGTCTGCCTCCCCCTTCTGTCCAGTCCCATCCCATCCATTTTTAGTTCTAATTCTTGTAGATGCTTTAGACGCACACGAGAACACACACCGACATAGCGGCGAACCAATAATCAGCTAACAAGACAGGGAGTGTGGGAAAATTCATCACTGGGACCAGAACTCTGCGGGGCCCAGGCAAAACGTTTCTACTCAGGCATCAAGGAAACAGAAAGCAAGGCAGGAGGGGGATTGTGTTGCCTCGAGGCGACACAATCCCATTGTGGCCCATTGGTGTCTGATTGACTTGGAAAGACCTTGGAAAGAGTGTAACCCGCCAGCAGAGAGGAGGACAGGCACATGTCGTGTTCACGTCATGTTGGATTTACCCTTAATGCGAGCCGAAAATACTGCGAAAAAACTGTTCACATCAGCCCCCTAGTGGAAACTCTGAGTAGGTCATGTGGGAATTCTTTCAACACAGAGGTAATAAAAATCAAAATTGGCAGTTCGACCCAGACCTTCACGATCACGTTGGACATGGGCATCTCGGCGAGTGAAAGAAGCCGTCCCGTTCCCCGTCGATACGAGTTGAGCGCCGCATTATTTCATAGAGGAGAAGGAGGCGCAGGGATTCCGGGAGAAGTTGAGGAAAGCAGGGAGCGATGAAGGCGGACAGATAGGTAGAAAGAAATAGGGACGGCGTAACCTGACTTGACATCTCGGCGTCTTGCGGGAGAGGCCAATCGATGGTGTCCGCCGAGATGTGGCATCCTCTCTCTCTCTCTCTCTCTCTCTCTCTCTCTCTCTCTCTCTATCTCTCTCTTCAGACACTCTGCGCTATCATGGGTCATCAGGTAGCCGTCACCCGCAGCTCCCGTCTTGTTAGGCAGCCAGTCAATCTTGTGCCTGTGCCGGACAACTAAAGAGGTTATGTGTTGGTCTGACCAAACCGCGGTATCAATTTCGCAATTTGAAAGATACGGGTGTGGACAAGAGGTATATAACTGGGTTTCAATGACCATGCACCGAGCGCCGACTCGTAGGTGCCCGGGCGATAAAAGGTCTCGGGGCATCGATCCATTCCCTTTCCTCTCTCGGATTGGACGCGCACACTCGCACACACTCGTACGAATGCGAGTCATTTGCTTTGCATGAATTGATTTCCTTGATGCACTTGACCACCCATGGGAGTTTGCTTTAATTACATTTTACAGACAATTAGATGTGCAAAGGCCCGCACCGGTATGAAGCTCGGCTAAGTGGCGGGGGCCGCTAATGGATGCCGCCGCATTGTTACATTGTCACGCCGCTGTCATTGTGAGTTTGAGACTTCCTGGAAGTGACTGCGAAGCGTTGTCGGAGCGATATTCAATTTGCTGAGCTTTCGCAGCATCGAGGGTGGAGAGCGGTGTGCGTGTGCGTGTGCGTGTGTGTGTGTGTGCATGCATGCACGGGTGGATGCGCAAGCTGGGTTCCAGGTTCAATGTATCGACATCTGTCTCGGCCTTGACTTTCGTTTGAACAGCATGCATCAGATCAAACGCGTGCACACACACACACACACACACACACACACACACCAGGTGCCTGCAGGGAAGCCGGCTGGCACCCACAAATATCGACACCTAGTCACAGATCATTAGCGCTGCGGGTCTACCTATAGCGCTTGTGTGTCTTTGTGTCCGCCTGCCTTTCGATTCACTTCCTTTTGTCTTTTTTTTTTTTTTCAATCATTCTCACTTTCCCAACCTCCGCTGTGCTTTTTCTTTAACTTTCCCTCTAGTAACCTTTTCTTGTCCTCTTCTCTCTGCCCTCCTCCCCATCTTGTGATCTGTCTCTTTTTATGTGGCCTGATCCTTGTCGTCTGTATCATTGTTAAAATAGCCCTTTAGTTTTCCAGCGCTCTGAGAAATGGCCAGGAGGTTACACTCTGTTGCATCATGGCGGTTGGGGGGTGAGGGAGGGTTACTCCTCTTTCGCCCCGCAGTTTTTCATTGAGAAACAAAGGCGAGCTCTCCGTTATACAACCGATATCCTAGAGAAGATTTTAGCCCGTGTGTGTGTGTGTTGCTTGGTGTGTAAAGTGTGTGTGTGTGATGGGGGGGAGTGAGTGAGTGAGTGAGTGAGTGTGTGTAGGTGACTTTAGCTTCCTCATTAGGAGTACTTGTCGTAGCTGTGTGGGATAGAGACGGAGAAACTGTGAGAAGAGAAAGAATGAAGAGAGAGGGAGGGAATGAGAGAAGTAGAGTTGGAGTGGAGGAGGAGGAAGGGGGGGGGTAGTATCTGTCACTTTCCATTTAAGCGGTGGATTCACGCCAGAGCGGGCTAACGGACAAACAATCCATCCTTATTTACCCTGCTCAATGCCAATCCCATTGGATTGGAGGGAATTGGATTCCCACATCCAGGGGCGAATTCTTTTCAATTTGAAGGACCCCATTAAAAGTCTTTTTCTGTCCGCCTCTGTTTCGCTCTCTCTCTCTCTCTCTCTCTCTCTCTCTCGAAGTTTTCCAGTCGAGCTTGAACCGTCACACATATACACATCAGCATGCATGAGCTAAGGTGTGTACCCGGTGGCAGATCTCTGTCACTCACACACACACAACACACACACACACACACACACTTTTAGAGACAAGTGCGTGTATAGGTTTGCCTATATTGGCATTTTATTGTGGTTGTCTATGGGAAGCCCAATTCCACACAATTCATTTTTTTATTCTTATTCTGGGTTTCAATGGAGAGTTTTTTTTTAGTGTCCCAAGGTCTAAATAGTTTTTAGAGGCTTTTCCACCCTGACAAGGATACAATTCTGCTGGAAACACCCACTACTTGTATTTTTTTTCATATGAAAATGGTCAAATTTAAAGATAAATATCGGCTATTGGCAGCTGCAATCCAAGAAAATAAGTGTTGGTATCAGCCTCGAAAAACTCATAGCGGTCGAACCCTAACACACACACACACACACACACACACACACACACACACACACAGACGTTGGGGGGTCAGAGGTGGGAAAGTGAGATAGACAGAAAGAGAGTAAGAGAGAGAGAAAGCAGGCAGCACTCTGACAGATTGGTTTGGCCTAGAGGGGATGTGGGCTGATTTAGGCCCCCTATGGATGTGAGTTAGCGTAGCCTGAACTACCTGTGGAGAACATATATCCTATCGCGGGATCTGCCTCTGGACAGCTTGATTGTGGCGTAGCATTTTAGGGTTGTTTTTTTTCCCCCTGAAATTTTTGTGTTCCTCATCATGATATGACTGATATGGATACCGGTATCACCGGTAACGAATCGTATCCATGCGTACTTGTGTGGAATCTGAGTGAAATGTCACATCAGTTCAGGTTCAGGTCTTCTCTTAGACGACCAGCGTAGTATCGATCAATTCTACAACAGAAATGTAATCAAACTAACTACATCATATCCATCATATCAGACATGGATGACACTGACTGGATCCAGTTTGTAACACACTGATACACCAGTTTAACCTTCAACCATGAAGGGCACAAGAGGAGAACAGGACATAGGAAGAAGCTGAAGGAGTTGAAACAAGGAGAGAGAGAGAGAGAGAGAGAGAGAGAGAGAGCTAGAAAGTCAAGAAGGAAGGAAGGAAGGAAGGAAAATCGCTGGAGCCGGAGATGAAGCAGAACGGAGGGAGGAAGAGAAAGACAGACAGCAGAAGAGAGGGAGATGCGATGAAAGGGCGGATGAGATGAGAGATTGCCTTCACTTCCCGGGCCGCGAGTGGCTTCTGTCGGAGTGGTTTTTCAAAGCACGGCGCTCCCGCAACGCCTCAGCGGGCCTCTTACAGCCCGCTAATAACATTCTCACAATGCTCTCATTACCTTCTCACAACACTCTCCTCCTGCTGTCACTCTGCAAGCGCCGCGCACACACACACACACACACCTAGACGCACACCCGAAACCATGCACATACACACAGAAACACACACAGGCACGTACACCCCCCCCCCCCCCCCCCCGTCCCTGTTTAACAGGGTAAATCTGACAGGATGGATAGTCTCAATACCACGGGGAGAGTGGGTCGGAACGGCGGTAAATAAATAACCAATGACAGGGAAAGAAAATATTAATATCCATAAGAGTTGTGTCAGGGCGGCGGTCTGCATGGATTCCTCCAGCGCGTTTTGTGGGAATAGGACCGGCCCCCGTTTGTTAATTTGGTCCGGGTAATATTTCAATAAATCATCCTCTGACAGTGGGCTAGCGGACGGGTTTACGCTAGCTCCCGGAGGAGCTGCCGCACACTACGCCGTGGCTTCGTTTGTCGACGGGCTGCTCTGTCCTGACTGGATTTGAGGCCTAATGATACGAGGTGATTTCTGGTAGGGTTTTAGGTTGCCGCCGGCAGTTCAAAGTTGTTCTCAGTAGGAATACGACCGATACGGGCGAGCAATATCTTCGGATTGAAGGAGGTGCCACTTTCTTTTGCCGATATTCAGCACCATGACAAGTTTTTTCTCAATTGGTTTGGCTCATTTCTTGAAACGGTGTTAACGTTCTCTAGTTGTCATTTGTCAACACAGCCTATATGGTACAGCACAACACCATAGCTCACCTGCAAAAGACCATAACTCACCCGAAACATTTAACTCATGCTTCAAAAACAAAAACAAAAAAGTCAATGCCCTCAAAATGAAAAGCTCCTTTGGCATTCTGTAAACAATGGTGGTCAAAATGTTTAGCTAGATGTTTTGTCAGTATGGCAGTGGACCCTGGAAATGTTCCTTATATCCACATTTCAGTCTCGTCATCACAAGCAGCATCCATTGCAGCAAGCAGAGACATTTCGTCTTGAGACCAATTAGGGCTGTGCCATATAGACCCCTTTTCAGTTAGTAAACATGATGATGTTTTTTTGTGGGTGAAGCTTAGGTGGAGGCAGAACCCGGCCGGAACACGTGAGCCAACAACCCTGGCTAGCAAGTTTCGTTGGCTTGTTTTTAACATGGCTGAAGAAAATAACGCTATATCTGAATATTTACGGTCACTCACTCTCCAGGACCGCGAGTGTTACTTGAACAAGTTAACATTAACCAACGGGACCAGATTGGCCGACCCGACGATCTGACAGGACTACCTACTGTGGAATGGCCAGACATTTACACCGACCTGATAGAGAAACCAAGCGTGTATAGTAAAGAGAAACTGAGGGCGTATAAAACTTTAGATGCCTATAACTATGTCCTGAATGGTCATGTACAAGACTTAAAATACAAAGATTTACCAGATGAGTTTTGTGTTGTGCAATCCGAACACACACACACACACACACACACACACACACACACACACACACACACCTGACATACATAACGTTACAACTAAAAGTTAATTAATGCGCTTAATGCAAGAGTAACTCTCGCAGAGAGAGATCATCTAACGTTATTCCTCCTAGTTCCCCAATTTGTGTCAGCCTGACCGTGCACTACATCGACAGTGACTGGAAGCTGCGCAACTGCTGCCTTGAGATGAGTTCCTTTCCCGAAAATATTGCGAGTGGGTTAAGTGATGTGTCTGCCAGCTGGATGGCTACTTCTAACTTGTAATAAGTCAATTTTTTAAGTGGTGTTCCAGTTCCAGCACTGACATGCTACCTCATTTGATGGTAATCCATCTTACGTTTACACAAAACATTTAGAGGCAACTTTATTTTAAGTTTTAACAGTATTTTGATTTCATTTTTACAAGCAGTGTTTACATTTTGACTGAAGGTTTCTTTGGATTGCTGTTTACATTTTTACTTAAAATATAAGGTCAGTTCTATTAGGTGATACTATTTTGCAGGCTCCTGAAGAATAAAAGGTTAAGTTACTTTTAGTTATTGTTAAACTAAAATATTAAACAATTGAGTTATTTATACTTTTACTGAAGATTCCAAGGAAAACACTATTATACCTACTTTTATGTTGTCACTATTTGCACTATTAAATGCTGCTTCAATCACCAATAAAACATTGTTGAATATTTCTTTTTTCATATTGTCATGAATATCGTTACCGCAAATTACCCTGAAATATCGTGATATTATTTTAAGGCGTATTATGTCGTCTAGTCCTACACACTGGAATTCCCAAATAGATAATATTACTGTATATGTACTGTAATGCGCTGTACTGTGTGCCTCATGTATTTCTTACAGCATGAGTTTCAGACATGCATTGACCTTTATTCTGACTTTTATTGATTTATTGATTATTTATTGTTAATTGCATGGTCCACAATTGTGGCCAGTATTTCATCTGGGACAGCTCTATGTCTTTGTACTCTTCTGCCTCTTCCTGTATCCTGCTGTCTTCCCCTCACTACACCACCACGGGTCCTCACTCCTCTTCCTCTTCCTCTTCCTCTTCCTCTTCCTCTTCCTCTTCCTCTTCCTCTTCCTCGAGCAGGCAGTTGCCCCTGTTCATTATTTACCTGGCCAGGTTCCTCCATGTTCAGAAATTATAGTGATTCTGTTGTGGTCAAGCGCTATAAATATCCAAACAATATCCATCCTCATGAATAGCACCTGTCATGACTTCTGATTGGTGGTGCTGACTACAGGCTGTTTGGACTCTCATACCCAGAATGCCACTGAATTGCCAGAAACAAGCTACCGTAGATTGGCTGCAAGAGCAGAGAAGTAGTGTCAAAGTTAGCTTCAGGCTGTGCTGTAGGAACAAACCCCAGAGGCTCCATCTATTTCTTATACATATCAGTTGCTGTGATACCAGATGGACGTTCAGGTTGCTGTGAATCTCCTTTAATTGGTCAATGGGGAAAAGTTGCTGTTTCACGTTCTACCGGCAAGACAAAGAAGAGTGCGAGGGGTGGGAGTGTGTGAATTATATAATTTTTCTCTGTTTTTATTTTGTAAAACCTGCAACGCCAAGTGTGAAGTGGAGTGTTTTACATTTTCCATCCTGCTCCTGGCTGGTCTACTGGGGGCCTGTGTTTTGAATGGAGCCCAGACTGGCTCAGACAGTCTGTGCTCTGCTTTGTGGATTTCTCTTCCCGGTGAGATGCCGGCGTATTGAACTGGTGAGCAGTGGGTGGTGAGAACAGAACATAAAACAACAGAGCAGAACGCCATGGCGATCTACAACTAGCGCTTTGGATACTATGGTCATAGATACTGCTGCGTGGTGTTAGGGATGGACGGCAAGACAGAGTTCAGAGACCAGATGGAATTAAATTGATTCTAGCAACGCTTTAGTTGAAGAGGTGCTCATCAAGCATTACAAGGCATCATAAATGCATTATAAGCACATTGTTCATCATGATTATTATAATTGAACATGACATAATGAACATAATGTGCAAAAAAATTGGGGCATAACACTTTATTGGAAAACTTTATAGTCAATGTCAGGATATTAAAGCTGCACTAGGCAACATTTTTATGTGAAAATAATCCTGTTTTATCAGCCTAAATCATAAAGTGGGGCTGCAACAGAGAAGAAATACTCTAATTGAGACACCGTAGAGTCTCCCTATTTGCCAAAAATGAAATTCTGGTGTCACATATGGATGCTGAGGGGAAATATTTACACAGGAAGCGATGAATCAAAACATAAGCATCCAAACTGTCTCCTGAACAGCAGCCAGCGAGTGCTCCGTCCAGAGAGAGCTGGACTCACCGACGTTAGCTCTTTAGCCTCCCTCAGCCCTTTGGTATCCTTTGGTATAAAGAGATCACAGACCAGCTGGGTTGGTAAACACGAGTGTGTTGCGTGTGCAGTTTAGTGACCTCACCTTACGGGATGTCAATTTCAAACGACTTTCTTTGCCATTCGTGTCTGCCAACTAGTGCGCCTTTAACATGAATGATAGTTTGCCTGTTGAGTATATTGGAAATAAGTATCTACGCTTATAATGGGCTTATAATCGTCTTGTAATAGATCACAATGCACTTCAAGTAAACTGTTCCCTAGACATCCCATACACATAAACAAGCTCTTTTTTTTTTGCTCTGCAGTCCTTTATAGGGTGCGGATGGGACGGGGGAGGGAGGAGGCATGGGTGGGGGAGTTAAAGGAGAGGACAGAGGGGAGAGCAGGATGGTGCTGGTGGTGGGTACAGATGGTATGAAGAAGGCAGTGATGAAAGGAGAAATTGGAAGGAAGGAGGAGTAAGTAGAGAGGAGAGAGATGGACATGACCAATCAGCAATGCCAATTAAAACCATAATTAACAAGAAAGACCAAGGCAAATACTGCTAGGGCAACATTTGCATTGCTCATCATACAAAAGGCACGTCGGATTACAACGCGAGAAGATGTTTACACTTCGTCGCTTCTTCTTCTTTTTTTTTCTTTCTTTTATTGGACGCCGGTCTCCATTGAATAACTATAGAATCAACTTGTTTACTCTTGTCGTCCTAGTGGAGGACAAATAATAGAGCAGCTGCGGCTTTTCCATAGGGACCTGCTGTATATGTGACAGTATGCAATACAAACACACACACACGCACTCGCACACTCGCACACAAACAGCGAATGCCTCTGGGAGTGGGAGTTTGTTCAGCGTGATGGGATCTGGAGGCTTTAAGCTGTGGTCTGCTTGATTATCTGTGCGTTTGTTGATGTGCCGTTGCTCCTTGGGTCACCGGCCCCTCCCGTGTGCAACGCCCGAGGGATGGACACACACAAACATACTCATGCATATAGACACACTGATGCATACACACACACACACACACACTTGGGAAGGCAGCGTCGGTCATAGTTCAGATGAGGGCAGTCCCAGAGGTCCGTCCCTGCAGCGTCTTATGTATTTATTTTTTTTTCCTAAGAACCAGCCAACTTCCCTTTTCTCTTTGCCGCCTCCGCAGTCCACAGTTACCATGGAAACTTCGTTTGGCATGATAGCTTTAACCACAGAGAGTAGCATCTCCCGCATGTTTCTCTTTTCTCCCCTGTTGTTGAGGGAGAAATATTTTAATTGCCCAGGTTGAAGGGAAAACAGGATACAGAGAGAGTTGATGCCAGCCGTCGGTGTAGCTGTCTGTATCTGTTTAGTGGAAACTGTTTTGCCATGAAACACCATCTGTCCGGCCTGCTGGCTGGCTTCACAGTTATCCATCCATCCATCCATCCATCCATCCAACCATCCATCCATCCATCCATCCATCTATCCATCTGATGTGTTTGGGTTTAAGTAGCCGATAGCCAAAACTTTGTGCCGCTATTAGGTAGCTTTAAAGGGAAAATCAACCCTCGGATGCTCTTACGCTGTCAGATATCATCAACGCATTCCAGGAGTTATTTTGCAATGAAGTGTTGTCAGCTTGATTTGACTCAATGACAGAGAGGGGATGTAAATAAGCTGTCATACACTGTTCATTCTCTCTCTCTCTCTCTCTCTCTCTCTCTCTCTCTCTCTCTCTCTCTCTCTCTCTCTCTCTCTCTTTCCGTCTGTCTTGCATGCACACACACACAAAGAAATGGCAGATCCTGCAGTACCTGTAGGACAAGCCGTCTCTGTTTCACTGACCTGCCATCAGAGAGAGAGAGAGATGAAGGCAGAGAAGAGAAGTAGAGAGAGAGAGAGAGAGAGAGAGAGAGAGAGATGGATGGAAAGAAAAAAAGATGTAGAGAGTGAGAGAGATGGAGGTATACCCAGACACTCTGTGTCTTTTATTCCCTCACTGGGAACCACAGAAGCAGGCTTACAGGGTAATTATGAAATATTGAAAGCCCAACGTCTGCCCGCTAACAGGGCCATTATATGTGTGTGTGTGTGTGTGTGTGTGTGTGTGTGTGTGTTTGTGTGTGTTTGTGTGTGTTGGGCGGGGTGGGGGGGGTGGCAGGAGGAGGAGAAGAGGAGGAAAAAGGGATAATGCTGCTGCTGTTCAAACAAAGATCTGTCAGAACGTTCCCATGCATACAAGTATAGACCACTACACATACACACACACACACACAACCATATTGTGCTTCTCTTGTGCTGTTTTTTTTCCTTGGATGCCCTTACTGTCTGTATCAAGCTGTTAATTTAATGTGCGTGTGTGTGTGTGTGTGTGTGTGTGTCCACAGGTTTACACACAACTGAAGGGAACTCCAGAAGCCTCACCTGCCTCGCCGTCAACCTACTGTAAGTTCAGACAACAGCAAGGACTTTGCCGTGCCTCTTCATTTTAATCATCTCCTCCCTCCCGTTGTTATGTGCTTCTACAACTTAGAGCTGCAACAAGCTACAACAAGTGTAATCAGCTCAGTCGGTAGAGCATGACACTCTCAGTCTCAGGGTCGTGGGTTCGATCCCCACATAGTGTCAACTATCACCTTTGTAAGTGGCTTTGGATAAAAGTGTGCTAATTAATGTAATGTAGTAGTTCTTCTGCTCTGTTGTTTTACTCACCGCTGCTGAGGATTTCTAGCCACTGCCAAATGAAGTGAGTAGTTTGGTCAGACTGCTATTGGCTTGAAAAGTTCAAATATCATTGTGTCAGATCAGTTATCATACATTGGTGTAATGACCATGAACAAATGAGACCTTAGTCGACAATTGGTTCCCTCTTTCTCAAGTCAGTGTGCTAGTGTTTCTCTACATTAAGACTACATTTCCCATAAACCCTGTTACTTCCTTGCTCCCTCCTCTCCGTCCCTGGCGTCTTTGTCTTTCCTGAAGAGGATCAACATGACTTCTCCCATCTTCCTTTCTCTCCTTCCACCATCTTCCGTTGCCAGAAAACTTTAAAAACAGAAAGCTTTAGCTCCGTTAGCGCCCACTTCCTGTTTTGTGCTATAAAGCGATCCAGCAGATTTCCCTTAAAATCTGACCTAATTTATTGATGCTAAATGCCACACATAGCACCTTCCAAAAAGCTACAGCCGCAGAAGTTCCTCTCGGGATGGGACGTTATCAGACCACCAATGAATGTGCTGGAACAGCTGTAGGTAGACAGGACTGAAATGATGAGCCTTGAGGGGGAAAACCAGTGATGGGACGGAAACTAGCAAGTAGCTCAACTAACAATTACAATGACCCTAGAGAAACTAATCCCGTAAGAATGGGTATTGCATCTTCTTCTGCCGTCCTTCTCATTTTTTCTTCTTCAGCCGATACGATGTTCATGTTACATCCGTTTTATCGCTTGTATCCGTTTCGTTGCGTTTTGACATCTTCCCACTCGAAGCAGGCAGACTTTCCGACGGGCCAAATGGGTCGGATCACCGTTTTTGGGGTTTCTTTTATTTTCAAAGGAAGGAAATCCTTTCCTTCTTTGCTTCCTTGACACCGGCGACATTTCACCTCCGTTCCGTTTTGCTTGTTTTTACAAGTCGTGCTCTCGGACTGAAAATCACACCGAGGGTTTAAAGTCAGGGGCGAACGGCGCAAAGGATGAGGGTTTAGTTGAAGTGTCTCTGCTCAGAAAAGTTCAAATTCCTTTGGCAAGACAGCCCACGCAAGGCTCTTCTTAAATTCACTTTTTAGCAAAAACCTATCGAGGTGTGTGCTTTTAACCCTGCTGTTTTTCAATACAGAGTTTTCGGTGCGGGTCAGGCCGCAGCGCTCTGATAAAATAATGAATTTTTCCCCTATAAGGTGTTTTTTTTTTTTTTGGTCTCATAAAGAAATCCTGTAAGAGTGCCTCTGGCCTTGATATTTTAACAATTCTTGGAGTAATTTATTTTTCAACACCCGGCGTGTTTTTTTTTTAATACTTTTTTTTATTATTATTTGACTCACCTTGAAATGAATAGCCTTTCCTTCATTAGTGAGAATGGAACCTGTACAGTTGTATTGGAAATAGCCCTAGGTCACAAACACTCAAATGAACCAAACCCTATTAACTTGTGTGTGTGTGTGTGTGTGTGCGTGTGTGTGTGTGTGTGTGTGTGTGTGTGTGTGTGTGTGTGTGTGTGTGTGTGTGTGTGTGTGTGTGTGTGTGTGTGTGTGTGTGTGTGTGATTAAAAGGAAACAAGAGGGGAGTGGGTATGGAGGTGTGCATGGTCGACGTGTTATGTGTTCATATTGACATTAATAAGTTTCCTCTGAATTGTGTTGACTCTTTCACTTACCCACTCCCTCGCTGGCTCACACACACACACTCACACACACACCTGTAGATAGTAGTTATAGTTTTCTGTGGTTTTTAGTGTTCCGTGGTCTAAATGCTGTTTTAGAGCCTTTTCCACCCTGCCAAATAGCGCCGATTGGTTTTTGACATAAACATGCCGCAAATATAAGATAATGTTAGTTCAGAATCTTGGCTGTCAGCGTCTTCAATCCAAAAAAGTGCTGGTGTCGCCGTTCAAAAATCCATATTGGTCAAACCCTCACTGACCAAAGACTGTATGGTGTGTGTGTGTGTGTGTGTGGGCTACCTGATAAGCCTCTTCAGTCGTCACGAGCATCAGATTGTATCCGGTATCTTCCCGTAGACACTTCCCTTTGTCAGGAGCCCATCTGTGATAAGCAGAGAGCGGGCAGGCTGCGTTCGCTGCATCGGCAAAAAACGGCTGTATATGTTTATAGTACCAGGCTGGTACTGCAGCACTTTTTGGTGCTCTAAAAGAACCCTTTTCAAAATATTCTCCATGGCACCATGCACAGATGGAAACGGCGTCAAATGCCATTAGTGTGCTTTATTTCAAGACGTTTTTGTCGTCTCCCGCAACACGCAAACCAATAGTGTCACCGCTCGGCATTCACATAGTAAAAAAACCCTTTTTTTTCCACAATGCTGGTATAGTACTGTTTTCAAACTCTAGTACCGCGGTACTTTTTCAGAAGTACACTAACTTTCATTTACAGTTGTGAAACAGCCATGTCGCAATGTGTTGGTGACACAGTTAAGGCTCTCTAGTTCAGCTGATACCGTGTAACTGCAACATCCTGGGTTCAAATCCATCCTGGGACCCTTGTCACATGTCACCCCATCTCTCCACTGTAAACTATCTGATAAAAGCAGAAATGCCCCCAAGAAAAAAAGCCTTTTCATTTACCCTGATGAATCTTGCAGGGAACTCTCCCTCTTTCTTTCTTTCTTTCTTTCTTACTTCCCTCCTCTCTCTGTCTACGTGTCTCTTCCCGTCTCTCTGTTCCTATTCTGGCGTGTCTTTTGGTTGCGTGGCGTGATTGTCCCTGGCTGTTTGTCTGCGTGGAGGATGTTCTCCGGTGTTCTCGGCCCACCCGACGATCCATCTTCCTATCTACCCAGAGACAGAGGAGATACTTCAGGCCCGCTTCGCTTCTCCAAATGAGAAAGTAAAAGGCTTCCCTCCAGCTCCGTACCGCTAAAGATCAACTGTAAATCACGCTAATGGAATTCACGGCAGCGTCTCTCTCTCTCTCTCTCTCTCGCTCTCTGTATGTGTGTGTGTGTGTGTGTGTGTGTGTGTGTGTGTGTGTGTGTGTGTGTGTGTGTGCGCGCGCGCGTGTTGTCTCTGCGAATGGGAGATGAGGCTGTATTCATTTTGCAGCAGCTATTGTACGGTAAACGCTCCCACGGCAAGTGCCCGTCCAAGCGTGGCGGTGAATATATACTGCATACATTAGGTAGTGCTGCTCTTTTGTGGTTCAGATGACATGATTTTTACGGGGGCGGGGGAGGCGGGCAGGGGGGAGGTGGGGGGAGGCTCAGTCAAAGCGCTAAAGGCGTTTGACGTTTGGCGTTTGAAAAAAGTTCAAAGAGAATGAGACTTTGATTATTTGCGCTCGTGTTTCCGATTTGCCACCGGTTTAAAGTGCAACTCGACAACATACCGCGCAACCATCAGGCAGATAAGGGGGGGGGGGGGCGACAGGGGCGACAGGCTTACGGGCAAGACAGCGAGATGCAGGTGCTCGATCAGAGACAGGTTAGGGCAGGAAGTGGTAAAAGAAGAGAAGAAGAAGTCAGGCTAGAGTTGTGTGGAGGTCATGTAGGGGCAGCGTGCATGTGCCTGTGCCTGTGCGCAAAGGAGACCTGATGCAACACCGTGTAAAATTCTGACACCCACCAGTTCTTCGCCAGTCTGGTTAAATGGCAGAGCACTGACAATAGAGACCCTTACACAGTCAGAGATGTGGGGAATACAGTATGCATCCACACACACACACGCACATGCACACTAAGCGTATCTTCACACTAGTCCACGTTTTTGTAGAACAAGAGGATTGCATGTTGTGCTGATGGTGAAAAGTGGATGTGTTTCCATAAAGACAGGCTGCAGTAGCTAACAGTACTAATGTCCACACACAGTACCAGCTACTACCAACTGTACTACCGCTACTTTTTCATTCTGCGTATTGGAAACTGCCTGTATAGTGAGAAGCCCCGTATCCTCTTCGGGTCATCTTGTCTCGGTTGTGATTGGCTGGATTCATCGGCCCAGAACATTCAGTTTTCTAAAAAGTTATTTTTATTTTTATTTTTTTAAATCTCTGCTCTGCCTAAAAAGTCGTTTCCACCATCTGACTCCATTCCAGTCGCTCTCTATTACCTTAATTGCAGAAAAAAAGAAAAGAAAGTGAAAAAGTTTGAAAAGAAGCACAGATTGTGTCCAGCCCCACAACCACATTGGTGGCGATGACTATTTGGATGTGAACTCAACTCTCAGAAGTACTTTCTCTCTTGCACGCAGGGTGAGAATTAAGGGACTCGTGTGTGAAAAATGTGTGGATTCATCGTTAAAGTTACACTTTTCACACTCATACAACTTTTGCTCCCTTTCATTAATCGGCTACTACGGCGAGGGTGGCTTACTGTACCGGGTGACCGAGCAAAAACTCCCTAACCAACGTACAGCTGCTCTGAACCGTCCGGCGCTACGTCTAACTAACGCCTGAACAGGTGGAGCAGTGCGGCGGGCGCGCACCACACAGCAAGCACACACACACACACACACACACACACACGAACGAAATCAAAGATATGAAAACAGGCAGACAGATTGAGCATGGGGAGATCTCCCACTATGGGGAGCGGAGGACTTTGTTGTGTTCAGCAGAAACACCCCGGGGGAAATGGAGACAAACTGGAGGAAGGCAACTTTTCATGGCGCCACGTTGTTGGATGAGGTATTGTTGCGGCGCACATTGGGAACGGATGCCTTCTGACGGCAGCGGCTTTCTTCTGCTCGACTTGAGTTGGGTTTTTTTTTGAGCCCATATGTGAGCAGATGAATGAAATATAGATCAGCCGTTTGACGTTGGTCTCACTTAACATGGAGAAACTTAATATTGTAAATCTGGAGCGTGGAGGCGGGGGGGGGGGTAACAGTCTCGATGAGGACAATGGGGAGACACATACATGCATACACACATAGTACTTTCTTTCTCTGTCTACACAAACACACACACACACACACACACACACACACACACACACTATTCTCCCCCTCTCTCCCGCTCTCTGTTAAACATAAGACATGCACAGTGCTTTCTCTCTGTCTCCATGTCTCTCTCACTCACACACACACACACACACACACACACACACACACTCCGGCATCCCCGCCCCAGGCAAAGTCACAGGCTGTATGTCCCCCATTATCAGAGGCGATTAGAGGCCCTATCAGCCCTCTGACAGCGACAGCAGGTGCTTTAACACACCTATCACACACACACACACACACACACAGGAGTAGCAGCATATGCAGAGTACCGTTCACCCCTGATAAGAATCCCTCCCTCCTTTCCTGCCCCGACTTGACAATAAAATAAAACACACGCAAAAATAATACACCCTCCTCTTCCTCTTCATCTTCCTCCTCCTCCTCTCCTTTGTGCACAACGCGGCGCGGCTCTATGATCAATTCAACTGTAGGTTTGGTTTTGTGGGTGGGTTGGATCATCAGTCGTGTGTGTGTGTGTGCGCGTGTCCGTCAGTGATATGATCCAGGCTGTACGTCTCGCTAGGTCAGTGTTGACATACCGACAAGGTTAGTTCTTCACCGGTGATGGAGACTATTCGTCTGTCTGACCCCACACTGCTAAAAAAAACAAAAACACACACAGCTGAGTAATTTACACTCCACCAGCCAGCATAACCATGGGTCCTTGAAAAAGTCTTCATATTCCCATAGACATAAATGTTTGTTTTCCTGCTTTATTGCTGATTGATGTAACACAACAGTGATCCAACCTCTAACCAGTTCATGAGGAGTTTTTCCCACTTGCTGTTCTACACAAAACTACAAAGTTGTTTCAACATGTTTTCATAAGTAAAACAACATATGAAGTAAAAATTGATGCAAAGGGATCCGGTTGGATCTTGGCCCGAGTTTCTGACTGGGAATTCCGACTTGAATGACTGTTCTATTGCAGTTTTCCGTGTTGGAGGTCGTTTTTTTACAGAGTTCCGAGTATATTGGATTGCACCATTAGCAGCGATAGTGATCTCTGGGTAGTGCGGTGCAAGAAACACCACAGCAATGAGCGTTTAGCTCAAAAAACTCAAAAAAACTACAAATTAAATGAGTACTTATTGATCAGATTTTTTCAACCATGTAACAACTGGTATCTTTCTCATTGAAAATCATTATTGAATGAAATATAACATTGTGGTATTGGCAGACTGGTTACATTTAGTGACATTTAGTGTGCACAGACAGGTTTGAAAATTCAGTACGCAAAACAAACAACAACAACAAAAAAGAATATATCTATAATAAAGTGAGTATACAGTATACTGAGTTAACAATCTTTTATATTTACACAACTGAACTGTGAGTGAACACAACGGAGCTGTAGCGTCCTGCCTGGGCCAACAGACAGGCGCTCTCTAACTGTAACCCCCCATAACAGACACATTGCACTATGGCTTGGATCACACTGGAGGCCTTCTGGTCACAGCACGCTGCCACAGTGCATATACACGATATTATGACATTCATTTCTTGCCTACTTCCCTCTCATCCTTTCTCCCCTATATCCTCACTCTCTTCTCTTCACCTTTCCTTCCTTCTCTCCTCTCTTTTCCTGTCCTCTCCTCATCCCCATTATTACATACATTCATTTGTATAGTCTAAAGTGTAAAGTGTATTTCCAGTGTCCAGACTATATCTAAATGAATGTCATCCACATTCTCTGTAAATCCAAAACACCACCCTGAACATCTCGTGAACATATCAAGATTTTTTGTATTTTTATCTTTTTGCCGAACGGAGTTGGCTTGCCTGCCTTCTTTGTTATTTCACTCTTTGTCTGCCTTTTCTGCCTGTCTGCCTAGATTTCTTTCTGTCTGTCTGAGCAATGAAGCTATCACATAGAAGGGAGGGGGACGAGAGAAAGAGAGGGAGAGAGTGAAAAGGGAGATAAATTGCTGTATGGACGAGGACACGGGATATTAAAGTTTAGAGACTAGAGACACGCTCAGACTTCTCCAGATTGCATATAAAGACGTGGAGCTGCTTTTCCCTGGCTCCGCATCACTGGTGATGAACAGCCAGACAATCAGATGGAGACCTCAGATGCCAGTTGTTGTGTGTGTGTGTGTGTGTGTGTGTGTGTGTGTGTGTGTGTGTGTGTAGGGAGAAAACATTGGACAAGAAAAAAATGTGGATGATAGAGCAGCAGCAATGGTGTTTTCATTGCTTTTACCTTCTCACTGTTTCTCGTTGTCAGTCTCTCTCGCCATTTCATTATTGAACCTGGGGCCTTCCAGTGACAGGACAGTCTCCTTACCGACAAGCACCCCGCGCTGCCCGATCTTCACATTTCCTCAATTAGCCTAAAGATAAATCATTTGTTAAATGAATTTGCGTTCATTCAAAACTGTCTATCAAGACAGATTTTTTTTTTTACGAAAATTTTGACAAACTCCAGTCAACACATCACAACTGGACGAGAAGGAAGAGGGAGCAGAAGAGACACGAGGAGAGTAGAAGGGAGAGCAGAAAAGGGGGAGAAGAGAAGAGAAAAAGGGAGGAGAGGGAGAAAAGAAGTGGAGAAAAGAATGAAAGGAGAGGAGAAGAGGGTTGGGGAGAAAGGGGAAGGGAAAAAGAGGGGGAAGGGAAGAGAGAGGAGAAAAGGAGAGAATAGAGGGGAGGAGTAGGGGGAAGGGAGGGGATGAGGAGAGGACAAGAAAATAGAGGAGAGAAGACTGGAGGAGGGAAGGGAGGAGAGGAAAAGGATGGAAAGTGAAGAGAAGAGAGTCAGGAGAGTCATAGGGGAGAAAGGATGAGAGGCGAGAGGGAAGTAGGCAAGAAAGTAGGCAAGAAATGAAAGGAGAGGAGGAGGAGAAAGGAGGACTAGAGAAGAAAATAGGATTTAACAGAGAAAAAGAGGTATTTTTCCTCCTATTCTCTCCTCCACCAGGCACTATCACCCCCTTTATTGTCCCCTTCACCCTCCATTCCTCAAGTCTGTCATTCTTTTTATTTTTTTAGT
This sequence comes from Hoplostethus mediterraneus, assembly GCA_034670385.1. Lineage (NCBI taxonomy): Eukaryota > Metazoa > Chordata > Actinopteri > Trachichthyiformes > Trachichthyidae > Hoplostethus > Hoplostethus mediterraneus. The sequence goes on along the minus strand of JAXDDW010000127.1, from coordinate 1,066,124 downwards.
TTCTTACAGCGCTCCGGAAAATCATACATCTTATTATGACTTGTTATGGCTTTTCTTAAGCACGGCCTTAATCTGAAGTGAAGCTTCATATTTTTCTCTTTCTCCCCACTCCTATTCTACCCCAGTCAAGTCACACCGACCGCCTTGCCTTTGGCTGCGTCCTTATCTTTTCTTTTTCTTCTTTTTTTTTTTCTCCTTCCTCTTTTCTTTCTTCAGCCAAGCTCATTCTCTCCATCTGCCCGGAGCGAGGGATTCTTCCCTTGCCAGAATGGACAAAGTGTTGCGGAGAGATGAGGCTCTGTTATACTGTAGTCCCAAAATGATATCCATCGTTTCAATGGTTCACGCAGGAAACGGAGGGTTCTTCAAGGGTTCTTTGGTGTTTGTGTAATGACTCAAAGAACCCTTTGATTTGTTGGGAAAAAATCAATCATGAATCAGAATGAAATAAATTATATGAATCAGAATGAAATAAATCATGTGAATCAGAATAACAAATCACGTGAATCAGAATAACATAAATCATGTCAATCAGAATGAAATAAATCATGTTTTCCTCCTATTCTCTCCTCTGTCAGGCACTATCACCCCCTTCATTCAAATAAATCATGTGAATCAGAATAACATAAATCATGTGAATCAGAATGAAATATATCTATGTGAATCAGAATATCATAAATCATGTGAATCAGAATGAAATATATTTATGTGAATTAGAATATCATAAATCATGTGAATCAGAATAACATAAATCATGTGAATCAGAATAAATCATGTGAATCAGAATAAATCATGTGAATCAGAATAACAAATTATGTGAATCAAAATAAAGACCCCAGTGTGGTCTTAAAAGGACTTTTAATACGGCCGGTTTGTGAACATTTTATATATTCTTTAAAGGTTCTTTACAGTACCATAAAGATATGTAGAACCATTTGAGCCTAACCCTTTCTAAAAGGGTTCTGATTGGCTTTGTCTTTATTAGTGTTCTTTAGTCTTTTTTAAGTCTTTAAGTTTTTAAGTCTTTTTTAAACTACACCACTGACTCACTCTGATTTACCAGTTTCTTTCAATTTGAACAAATTCTTTGCGTCATTACCCAGGGCTTGACATTCCCCAAAATTGCAACTTGCAATTTGTCCTGTGAGGCACCGCTGACCTGACCCCCCCCCCTAAATAAAAGAGCTCCCCCGAAGACCATGGTATGGTTCGCACACTGGTTGAAACCACCCTGAAATCCTTGAATAAAATCTTTGCTCTTTGCCACGGAGGGAGACGCGCGCTCTCCCACTCCGTCCTCTGCAGCTCGCGCCCTCGCCTCCGTCCCGGCACTCCGGACGCGGCTGCTGGCTCACTGTCCGCGATTATTTGGCATTAAAATCGACTTGCCCGAGCGGACAAGCCTTCAGAATTGGTAGCCAGCCCGACTTGATGAGTAGACAGCCTCGGGCAAGCGGGCTAATGGGAATGTCGAGCACTGATTTCCACTCTATATGGAACCGTTACGGTGACCAAAGAACCATTGAAGAACCCTACTCTACCTCTAGGTAAAGGTAGAGGTAAAGGAGTAGACAGACTGAAACTAATGGAAGAGGTAAAACACAACAACATAAGAATCACTTTACCCCAGCAATGGAAAAGCCAATTATCTCATCCATAATAGGGTGACCTCGGTCGACCTTGTACTGCAACCACACTCTGAATAGGCATGACAGTAGAGATGGCTTGAGTGGCCTCTAGCCTCTTGTCTCTCGCTCTGTTTGCCACAGCATATTGAATTTATTGTGTAAAAGGGCATCACGCATTTGTATTCCATCAGTGTGTATACCAATACTGCTGTGACAAATGTCTTTTACAGGAAGTCTGGAATGTTTTGGGAAAAGTTCATCTGCAATTGAAGCAACTCCTGGCTCCTCTATAGCCACTTCAGCGCTGCACTGGGAGTGATCTCCCCAGCACACCCTCAGTATATTCTTCAACTTTGGTTAGTCTGCGCTCACCTCGTCACATTTCTTCTTGGTGACGGTGAATTGAAGGATTTTTTTTTTTTAATTGTATTTGTTGCTCCTCATTCATTCCACCTCAAATTATGATATATTGCCACAAGCGACAGAGGGGGAAAAAATAAACGTCGGTGTAGGAAGAGTCGTGAGAGGTTTAGGGACGGAAAAGCGGGGAGTCATAAAGGGAATGAGATGAAGAGGCGGACAGGGAGCTCTGAAAGGAGGAGGAGGAAGATGACAGGATGTGGATTTCATGCCAGTCTGAGCCATAAAAGATGTCTACGTGGAATCAAGCGGAGAGGGTGTTGAGATTAAATGTGCATCTCACCCTCGTTACCCGGTGTATCTCCCGTCCTGAGAGGTCAAAGGTCAAACAAAATGAGAGGGGAAAAAAACACCTTTGTGGGAAACATTTGCTAGATTGTTCTATTTGAGGCTTTTTCAAACCAAGTGTCCGACTGTTGAAGCTGTCGCTTTATGTTTCACGTGATAAAAACAGTTTAGCATCAAATGCCGACGCGGGAGTAGTCATTTCTCTCATCGGTCGTAAATGTGGTGCAGGGAAGGGCTTTCTTATGCGGGAAAACTCGACCTCAACCCATAATTCACGATGCGTTTGGCTCGTAATGCACAGTGCTTCTTGCAGTCGGGTGGGATCACGGTTGAAGCTCCAGGGGTTGGTTTGAAAATGTAGTGAGAAACCTCTGCCTTTGCTAACTGCCTCGGCTGCCTTATAGCAAAGTCCAGTTGACAGTGGGACTTTTTTCATTCAGTATTCAGTGTTTCTCCCAGAATGCTTTTCTTCTCAGGCTGCACAATCTTCTCAAACAGCATTCAGACCATGTTTTCCCATTCACTCTCTCTCCATCTCTCTCCTTCGCTCTCCACTCTCTACCTTCTCTCACTCAGTGCCGTATAAACCAACATGGTGTAATAATAGTGTTAGTAATTGAAACACAAATGTGAGACGCACACACACACACACACACACACACACAGATGGTGATAAGAAACAACAGTTGTTTTGGGACCCAAACTCTCTCTCTCTGTCTCACTCACTTTTTGTTACTCTTTTACTCTCTTTCTCTTGATCTCTCTATTTTCCTCTTTCTCTCTCATTGGTTTTGTCTCTGACTGTCTCACTTTCTTACTTCCTCCTTTTCTCTCTCTCTCCCCCTCCTCTTTCTCTCTCTCTCATTAATGCCACTTTTAGCTGCCCTGAACAGCAATTTATGTGTGTCTGTCTGTGGATGTAGCCGTGCGTGTGTGTGTGTGTATCAGGGTATAAACAAAGTGTACATCTCCATGGTACCCAGCAAAAATAGATCGAAAATGTGTTTTATTAATATTTTTTGGCAGTAGTGGTGCACGGAGAAGCTTCAAAACAGGGCTAGTGCCACTGATGCCTAATTATCCTGCTCTCTCTCTCTCTCTCTCTCTCTCTCTGTTCATACTTCCAACACTGCTTGAGTGGGCAGACCATAATATAAACTTATTAGGCCACTTTATTAGGTATATCTAGGTAAAACCAGGTACACTATTGTTACTCTATTGGCTTAATTCACAAGGTGGCCATATTGGATATTGGATTTCCGTCACACTCAGGGTAGGAAACGTTACGCGGGAAAGACTGCGAAGCGAACTGAAACGATGCCAGACTCTAGTGGTCTAAAAATAAAAATAAATAAAATGTGGAAAACGTTTCCTCCAGTATCGTCAAGAGATGAGGGAAAGGCTCCAGCAACTAGACCGAACAGTACATGATACTGAAGCTACGACCTGCTAACAGTGGTGGTTAGCAGCAACGTTCGCAGGCAGCTACAGTATACCGTTAGCGTAGCGTTGTTAGCGCTGTTAGCGTCAGATGTCCTCCTGCACGTCGCTGCAGTCCTGAGCTGTCAATGGTTGTTCTTCCTCTGACCTCTCTCTTTCATCAAGGACAGGATGGTTTTTTCGGGTATGGCATCATCCTCTTGTGAGCACCAGACACTGTAGAGTCAAAATCCCAGCAAGTGCCATCATACTACTCCAATACCGAGTGGTTAAAAATCAGCATCTTGCCCATTTTAACATTTAGTCAAACAGCCTGAGCCTGTCATTGTACATGACTCACTTTCAGGAGGAGCAAACTCTTTGTGGAAACGGAGAGGTGTACCTAAAGTATACTTTAACAATAACAATATTGCAAAAGCAGCATCAATGTCAAGTTAGTTATCCAATAGAATATCTAGAATAACGTAGAACAGACATAACATGTAGTCATACAAATCAAAATGCCAATAAGGGCATATCTGACATTGTGTGTGTGTGTGTGTGTGTGTTTCTTTCTCTCACTCATCTCTCTTGTTTCATTTTCTTCATCATTTTGCTCTCTTCTTCCTTTCTCTTTTACACATTCTCTCCATAGCTCCCCTCTCCTCCCTCTCCCATTCCTCCCTCCCTCCTTGCCATCAGTTTCTCCGCGGCTACGTTTCCTCATGCTAATGAGGCTCTCAGCCGGTGGTGCCAGTGTTGACGCTGCAGGATACGTTCACAAACGCTTAACCCTTCCAGGAGAAGCACGGCGTCGTGCACGCACCCCCCCCCCCCCCCCCCCACCCCCCACCCCCATTATCAGAAAGCACATTTTAAATGTCAATTGGCAACGAGAGGCAGGCGAAAAGGCCACAAAGTGCTCAGTGTTTTCATGTTTTATGGAAAGGGCTTTAATGCAACACTGAAACGAGATCACACCTCGGTCCAAACTGTAGTGGAACACTGTTTGTATTTGGTTCATTTATTCATTTATTTATTTCTATTTAGGTTCACGTTACAGCAAACCAGGACTTGTAAACAAAAGTGAAGTCAAATGACTCACAAGTAGCTTAGTAGTTTATCGGACAGAGATGTGGTAAACCTGTCATCCAGCCGGGTTAGAGATTTTGGCAACGGGGGGGGTGAAAACAAATCTGATTCCAGTCCCTGTAACTGGGACTTCATACCCGTTAAGAACACATGAAGTAACAATATGACTTATAACGTAGCTCCATATAAACAATATAATACAACTGCAATATAGTGACCAGGCTGAGTTCACAGGCTGTTCACGTCGGGAGGAAAGAGAAAGGTAGGCGGGAATAATAACAAAATAGCAATAATTGATTAATTGTATTGCACTTTTTTCTAAAACAGACTTAACAAAATAACACCACAGAAAACATAATAGAGGGTAAAAAACAGCATAACCTGACTATAATAGCTGAATTAATAGGATAAAAGACATGAAAATAAGTGTTTTACAAGATGATAACTCCTCAGTGACAATGTAAAACCTTATCAAAATCTAATAAAGTGTCCCTTATTGCCTTATAGCTTCTGATCATCTGAAAAAGAGATTGAACAGAGGAAAACTATTGCACCCATTCACAATGTAGCCTCTTTCCTCTCTTCCTTCCTTCCTTCCTCCTTTCCTTCCATCCCTTACCTTCTTCCGTGCAAAGCGGAAATCACCCTAAATCGCCCCGACCCTGTCCAAATCTCAGCATGCCGCCGAGGGAACTAGCGCCCTGTTTTAATTTGCTTTATTTGGGCTTTTTTTCTGTATTTCTAATTAGCAGACCGGGAGACGGCGGGGGGTGGGGAGAAGGAATAGAGGATGGTGGGATAGAGGAATGAAGTGAATGTGAGAAAAAGGTTGATTAAGATTCACAGGCAAAGCACCCCCCCACCACCCCGCACTGGGCATTGGTGATGAGGAGATCACAGAGGCCTGAAGCTTTATCCAATCCTTGAGAGGGAGAGAGGAAGAGAGAGAGTGCTCATAAACACTCCCTCCTCATCTCACCTTTATAGGCCTGCCGGCTAGACAGTTAGTCAGGAAGATCTAGGTTCTTGTTCGCTGCAACTTTCAAGAGTTCAACTTTTTTGGGTGGGGGGGTTAGATGAGAGGTCATCACCAGGGATATAGTGTAGGGTAAAGTCACCAAAACTCAGATAAATGACAGTGTTAAGTTATAAGGATAGGGTCTTTTAAGGGGAAATAAAGTACACATTAATATGTTTTTTGTGTGAAAATATAACAGTGTTTATGGTCACGTTCTGAAGAACACAACTTTAGGGTGTTAAGTATGTGAAATAGAAGTGATTCTGAGTATTACAAGTGTCCCCTGAGTGTTTCTCCTACAAATGTATTCTTGTAAGGACACTAAAACTGGCCGTTGAAACCCAGGAAAATAAATGTGTCCTCTTTCAAGTCAACATCCAGTGTGGGTGCAAAGGGAACCGAGTTCTTCTTCAGTCGGTTCACTTTTTGGGTCCACTTATACCACTTTTCCACCAAGGCATTTAGAGGGCCGGTGCCAAATCTCAAAGTTCTTCAGAACTGGCTCTTGGCCAGGAAAACTGGTTCCAGAGAGGCACCAACACTTTGCTGGTCTAGAACCAAGACTACCTGCAAAGATAGAAATCGGGTGTATCATAAAGTTATTTATATATTTATATATATTATACATATTTGTTTAACTGCAATGTGATCGACACCAGCGTGGCTAGCTATAGCGACCTAGCGAGCTAGCTTTCAAAGGCTAACATTAACATGTTACGTTCAGTGTTAACAAGAATCAAAACGTGTTATGTAATTACCTTTCTTGTTGACGAGCAGCAGAAATGCGTTGGACCAGTCGAGTTTGGATGCCACTGTAGGTTCACAAGCGGAGACGTATACAGTGACATAATGACGTGGCTCTCAAACAACCTTCGCAAGTTGAACCAACGCCGAACGAGCACTAGCACCAGCCCAAGAACCAGAACTAGGTTTGTGTTGGTGGAAAGGGGGTATTTGAGAGCTGAGGTTCATTGGTTGATTTAAAGACAGAACTCGAGAGCAGTAAAATGAACACGCAACTGTTGTGGATACTCAGTGGATACAGGTGTGTAATTCTGTTTAACTCGATTGTCGTTTTTTTTTTCAAGTAATAAACTTAGTCACAGAGTAGTGAGCATGGTTGCTTCTTTTGGTCCCCCCCCCCCCCCCGAGCAAATAAACTGTGTGTGTGTGTATTAAATGGAGGTGTCTGTATTACCATAATCAACGCTGGGCTGCGCTGCTTAGCATGTGCTAATGAGTGCAATCTCTGTTATTGAAGAGACCAAAGAGTAGGGAAGAGTGGGATGTGGGGGTGTGTGTGTGTGTGTGTGTGTGTGTGTGTGTGTGTGTGTGTGTGTGTGTGTGTGTGTGTGTGTGCACAGATGCAGCCTGCCAAGGTCTGTTTTCCCTGTTTTCCATATTTAATAAGATATGACTGCCTCTAACAGATGATCTACATATTTCCCCGTGAACCAAATGCATTTTAAGGAGTTGGCAGCCGCAATTAATGTGGTCAATTTCCAAAACTCCAAATGTTGTTCCTTCTCCTTTTTTTCCCTTTCTTTTTTGAAAAAAACATTTGCGCATGAATCAATACAGCGGATAATTAGGGGGCTATTTTTGGAAGGGATTGTTATTTTGCACAAGGTTTTTTTTTTTACTGTGTCTGAGAATCTTCTGGAAAGGCGCTCTTGGCGGCTGTGGGAGAGCGGAGGACGCCGGTGAACTTCACCTCACCTCTGCGAGGGAACGAAAGGCAAGGACACGGTTTTCCCTTCTTGCCTGGCTGCACGTTTTTTTCCCCTCAGGAGCCAGTTATTATCGCCGATGACCCAAGTGCGTTTTGCTCATGCTCATAATCCATACTTCATACATTCTACTCAACGTGTCCTGACGTTGAAATTGTTAGGATTCAGAATAAGCCTACACCTTCATGTGACGTGTCAATTAATAGGCTCTTACAAGGTCACTATATAAAGGCTGTAGCAGTGTGGAATGGCTGTGGCCCAACCTCGACCTGCTAGCTGGAGGCACCAGGGTCCGCCAGGCTACAACAACGAGTCTGATTACAGCGAGATTCAAACTGGGAGGTGAACCAAGTTCATCTGGCAGGTGGATCTGAGTCTCCAAGTTACACTGATGATCAGCTTGACCAGGATACAAGAGAGAGCTGGACCTCCTATTCTCCTCCACTAGGTCCCCTCTGCTCCTCCACTGGGGTGCCCTCTCCTCCTACACTAGGTCCCCTCTCCTTCTCCAGTAGGTACCCCTCTCCCTGTCCAATAGGTCCCCTCTCCTCCTCCAGTAGGTCCCCTCTCCTCTCCAATAGGTCCCCTCACCTCCTCCAGTAGGTCCCCTCTCCTCCTCCAGTAGGTACCCTCTCCCTCTCCAATAGGTCCCCTCACCTCCTCCAGTAGGTCCCCTCTCCTCCTCCAATAGGTCCCCTCACCTCCTCCAGTAGGTCCCCTCTCCTCCTCCAATAGGTCCCCTCTCCTCCTCCAGTAGGTCCCCTCTCCCTCTCCAATAGGTCCCCTCTATTCCTCCAGTAGGTCCCCTCTCCTCCTCCAGTAGGTCCCCTCTCCCTCTCCAATAGGTCCCCTCTCCTCCTCCAGTAGGTACCCTCTCCCCCTCTAGATGTCTAAAATCCTCTAGACCACTGAAAATCCAAGTAGGAACAACCATTTCCAGTACGGCTGAGGCCCATTGAAACCACCTAGTATCCTGTTTCAACCAGAACAACTGTTCTAACTTTTTGTACCAGAACCACAATTACCTCTCTTTCACAATAAAAGCAACAAAGATGTACTCTGCACGCTGAGGGGACACTCGAGAAACGCTGCTAACTAGTGTTGTTGGACGCTAATTTCCCCGGTGAAAGATCAGAGCCATTGGAAGGGAACTGCAGACAACGGTACATGAATTCAATCCATCATCCTCACATCCACGCTGCAGCGAGAGATCGGAGCGAGAGATCGGAGAGGAGAATCTCTTGATGGAGGGGTCAGACAAGGCTGAAAGGAGGCGCCGACTTTTATCACCTCCTACCTTCGCCTCTCCTTCCTCCCTGTCAGGTGTAAGGAGGCAGCCGTCAGTCAGTCCATAGGAAGAGTTGGCTGCCGTGGAATGGAGGCTTGGCTCTCACTTCTTTCCTGGTTTTCATCCTTTCTTTCCTCCCTTCTTTCTTTCTCCCTTTCTCCTTATCTCCTTATGTTCTTTCTAGCTTCCTTTCTTCTATCCTCTCCCTCTTCCTTCTTATCGTTTTCTTTCTTTCTTTCTTTACACAGTCACACATTCTGTCACGTGCACACACACACACACACACACACACACACACACACACACACACACACACATACAGTGCAGTACTGTAACCAAGTTCTCCAAAGTCACCTTACGTATAGATACCTCTCATTCTCATAAAAGCTTGATCATCTTTTTTCTTTGTCTTTTCACTCACTCTCTCTCTATGTCTCTCTGTCTCCTCTCCCCTCTTCCCTTCCTCCTCTGGTACATTATGTTGTGTTTCTGTCATTTATTACTTCCATCTGCTGCGCACAGGGGGGGTTATTAGAAATGAAGGCAGTGATAGAGAGCTCACCTTCTTAATCCCCCCTCCATTCCTGCCTGAATTTTTCAATTTTTCACAGAGAGAGAGAGAGAGGATGAAGAGCATTTGTTCTTGACCGAATATCAAAGCTTTATTTTTTGTTCTGCTCAGTTTCACGCTATTGATTTTTTTCACCCCCACTGCCGCGAAAACAGAAAGTTTCTTTCCTTGTCTTCTCTCTTCTTCTTTTTTTTTTGGGCCCCTCTCTCTCTTTTTTTTGCGGTCTCGCTCTTTCAGCCTTTCAGCAGCTTTTGTGGGAAATAATGAATCTTCTCCTGAGCATGGTGTCATTTCCATAAATGATTATATTGCAATTTCACACTTATTTGCATGGGCTTGCAAGTCCTCCTTATGAAAACCGTATATTATTCTGTCTGCACTGCCCAGACAATATAACGAGAGGAAACTGGGGGGGGGCACAAGTCACACTACGTCTTCCTACTTTAATTTGATGTGTGTTAAATTAAGTTCATACTCATAGGGTGTGTGTGTGTGTGTGTGTGTGTGTGAGACAGACAACAAAGCATTTGTTACAGGTTTGAACTGTAAAGGAAAATTGTACGTCTACAGCGTTTTGAGGTACTAACAGAAAACGGATGGACAAAGTAACTGATAACCTTAAATTTTTGCTCATGTCGCGCAGTCGGTTTTGGCACTTCTCGGCCACAAGTTTCAAAGCCCTAGCCGCAGCCTCAGACACTCAGCGACGAGGCAGTAGGCCAGCGGTTTTGTGCGGGGAGTGGACAAAATAACGGAAACACTTTTTTGCAAAGGCATTTGAATGCCAATTAGCAGTATGTGTCTTGACAGTCACTACAAAATCAGTTAATACGCCAAAGGGAACTGTCAAACACCAAACACACACAAACTGCATGCATAGTTACTGAACACCAATAAAACTACGGCCTCAAAAATGACTAGAGAATTGAACCAACCAACGTCTCAGCAAAAACAGTTCAGGACAGCAATCCAAGGAGGACTGAAGCTGTTCTGAAGGCAAAGGTTTGCCCTACGCCCTGTTAGTTACTTGATAATCATATACTGTTAGATGTTTCCCTTATTTTGGATAGATGGCAGAGAGACAGAACAGAAGGGGCGGGGGGTGGAGGAGAGAAAGTCATAGGGAATAGAGACAGAAGATAAAGAGGCTCAAGGAGAGGCAGCGATACAACACAGCCAGTTAGCTGCGTTCCTCTGAACAAACAGCCGGGGCTCAAAACGGAAGCCGGTTTCTCGTCGTTTCAACTCTGTCAATCAGATATCCCTCTGCGGTGTTTATGCAAACAAAGGCACCGCGCACGGTACCCGGCGCGGCGTAATGAAATAACGTCTGGAAGAGTGGCGCTGTGCATGATTACCTTAATGGAAGATCCTACTAACAGCCGTCTTGCTCATTTGCTTGTTTCAATATGAGGGGATTATCATTGATTCCACGATAAGCGTGATGATTGCTTTGGAAAAACATCACCCTTCCCTGCCATACTTTTATTCCCCTCCATACCATCAGTTTAGTTTGGAAGGTGAAGCAGCACGTGTCTCCTTGATTGATGTGCGTGTCAGTTCAATGTGTGTGCGTGTGTTTGTCAGGTCATTCTCGTCTGAGTCCAGTATGTCCGGTTTCTACCACACCACATGTGATTGATGTTGGAACAAGCCTCAGTCTTGTCTGGGGCTGCTCTTGGGAGTCAGCAAGGAAGAGTTGCAAGTGAAAGGCAGTGGTTCCAGTGCTTCCAATGCTGTGACTCACAACCACATCAGAATAAGTGTTGAGTAGAATGTTTTAGACGTCACTCTAAGTGGACGAATGTGGGCGGAGACAATATCATGGATTCCAACCAAAGAGAGCTGCTAATATTCTCCTACTGAACAGATTATTGAAAGTTTGATTCACCCCTTTCACACCAATTGGATTTTCATTCGGAGTGGCCTCTTTCTTTTGTCATGAACGCATGTCATTATTTATGAGTCATTTTTATTCTCATTGGACTGTTATTCTGCAATAAAAGTGTAGTTAACATTTCCTCCTCCTCTATTAAGTCAATTATATTGTTGCACCCTAGCGCTGACATCTTTTCTAAACTAACATAAACAAACCTGCCAGCTGGTTACCATGGAGATGACAGCTTGCGCCACAGACGTCTCCCGGCGCTTGTGTATAAATGCCTCAGTATCGTCCAGCATTTTTATTAAGACAGTTGTCAGCAATTGTGAAACAAACAAAATGGCCATTCAGTCTGAATGTCAGGCTACAGTTGTTATAGCATCATAATGCTGATGTTTCTGTTATGTTGTAGCATCATAAGGCTGTTGCCATGCTGTTGTTGTAGCATCATAATGTTGTTACTATGGTGTTTGGTGTTGTTGTAGCATCATAATGCTGTTGTTGCCACGGTGTTGTTTTAGCATCATAATGCTGTTCTCTCTATGATGTGTGGTGTTGTTGTAGCATCATAATGCTGTTGTTGCCACGGTGTTGTTGTAGCATCATAATGCTGTTCTCTCTATGATGTGTGGTGTTGTTGTAGCATCATAATGCTGTTGTTGCCACGGTGTTGTTGTAGCATCATAATGCTGTTGTTGGCATGGTGTTGTTGTAGCATCATAATGCTGTTCTCTCTATGATGTGTGGTGTTGTTGTAGCATCATAATGCTGTTCTGTCTATGATGTGTGGTGTTGTTGTAGCATCATAATGCTGTTCTTTCTATGATGTGTGGTGTTGTAGCATCATAATGCTGTTCTGTCTATGATGTGTGGTGTTGTTGTAGCATCATAATAGTGTTGTTGGCATGGTGTTGTAGCATTATAATGCTGTTATTACTGTGGTGTTAATATAGCATCATAAGGCTGGTGTACTGGTGTTGGTGTTCTATGGTGTGTGTGGTGTTGTTGTAGCATCATAATGCTGTTGTTGCTGTGGTGTTGTTGTAGACTCCTAATGCTGTAGTTTCTGTGGTGTTCTTGTGGCACCAATGCTGTTGGTGCCACAGTGTTGTTGTAGTTTTATAATGCTGTTGTTGCTACACTTTGTTGTAGCACAATAATGCTATTGTTGCCATGGTGTTGTTGTGACATCAAAATGCTGTTGTTACGGTACCAATAATGTAGCATAATTGTGGTGTTGTTGACGTGGCAATGCTGTAGCATAATTGTGGTGTTGTTGCTGTGGCATTGCGGGGCTGTGCAGCTTTGAAGCACTGGGCTGTAGGCCTGCTGAGATTAGAAGGTGGCTGTGCTGCACTCGGCTCCATTATTCATTGGCTGTTGTGCATTTTGTTTTGGAGCGAAACACGCATTGACATCAAAGGCAGAATGGAAGAGGGGAGGAAAACAGCCCGCCGTCTTAAGAAACCCATGTTGCATTTATGTATTTCATTATCTAGCCTAGGAGCAGAGGAGGCAGTCAGGAAAGAAAGGAGAGGAGGAACGGTAGGAGGGAGGGAGGAAGAGAGAGATAGAGAGTAGGATGGAGAGGACTTGGACTGATTGTGTTATCGCAGTGTTTACATTTAAGACCCAGAGGCTGAATGGCATTGGATGGATTACACCTACCAGTGTGTGTGTGTGTGTGTGTGTGTGTGTGTGTGTGTGTATGTGTGCACATGAATGTATATGTGTTTGGGTTTGCCTCCAGATGCACTAATGTCTAGTGTCTGGCTTGGCAGTTTCAACATCTTCCTCAGGCCAAAAGCTTCCAGTGAACACTCCGGTCACTGTAACTCTATGAAGACATCTTTCCTTTGGTCCCATCCTTTAATCATGGCAGGCAAACATCAGCACCCCTCCATTCACTCTCCTCTTCCTTCTTCTTCTCCTCTCCCCTCCCCTCCTCCTCCTCCCCAGTAGACCCAGTGTTAGCCAGTGTTGAATGGGTTATTACTAGTGTCTCACTATCCTACTGAGGGTCATTAATACATGTCAGCTCTGTACACACCAACTCCTCACTTCATTTATCCCAGCACGCCTTTCAATTTAATCAAAACTGCAGCACCGGGACACACACACACACGCACACACACACACACACACACACACACACACACACACACACACACACACACACACACACACACACACACAGATATTAATTTACTGATTGCTTGTAAAGACTAAGGGGAACTTCTTTACTCAGAATTTCTTTACACAGATTTTTTTCCCTTTTGAAACATTCATTATACATGATGATTATCATGGAGGTTATTGTCCATCCATTTCGTGGTGCTACTTTTATCTTGTTGACCAACCCTGCCAATACTGCCAAATCGACACATTCTCACCGTTTTACTATCCATACAATGAGATTGCTCCCATTTGCACCCCTCTGCCTAACAACTAGGATGAGATGCAAGGGGAGCTCCCTTTGAATTGAAAATGAAAAAGTGAAAATACAAATAAAGTGGTAAATTTGCATTGGGAAATTTTTGCTTCTTCTATTTAGGATACAAGCTCCTCTTATCATGGTCTCCAAAATGATTCTTAGGGCGACACACCCCTGTCTTATATTCAGTTAGTGCTGTTTTGAGTTCCCTTCGTCTACCGCCTTGTTCCTTGGTACCCTTTCCCATCTCTTTCTGCCTTCCTGAATACCTGCAAATACCCGCCCCTCTGCTTGTACTCCAACCACCCCCCCCCACCCCCACCTGCCCGCCCCTGTTGTGGTGGTGATAGATTCCTCAGGAAGCAGGACATGATGGAGTTCATGAGTCCTCCAGCTAATTATACCAATCAAATAGGTTGCAGCAACATTAGCATAGTTTCACATACACCTTGTCGGGGTGAAGTGTGTGTGTGTGTGTGTGTGTGTGCAAAAGGCTTTGAGTGTAAACAAGCTGTCACTTGACTACAAAGAGTCTGCATATTTTGTGGGTTGGTTAGCGCGGTGTGCAAAAAAAACCAAACCCCAACCTGTGGGGTTCAATTTCTGCAGGGAACGAAAGTCTTGCATCAATGTGTCCATGTTGCAGTGATATTTGTCCATGCATGCACTTCCTGCAACTTTATTTTACATTCAAAGACCCCCTGGAGGATCGCAGGGACTCCCCATTGGCCCTTGAGAGGGATGCAGGAGGTCCCCAAGTAATGTGAGGAACAGCTGAATGTCATCACTATTTCACTCACTAGTTTATCGTATCATATCTTTACAATAGAAATGTCGTCAGATGGGGACAGAGTCTGTGGCTAAACAAATTCAGGGGATGGACAAAATCATGGAAACACCGAATTAGAAAGGACTTGAAAGTAACACAATTTCAATTACACAGTGAGTCAAATCGAGCTCAATGCCAATTAGCAGTTTGTATCAGCTTTTATTTTGAAAGCAACACCAGGCAGCTAACAGAGCTCCAGAAGAGGCCAAATATGAGTATTGGTGACAAAAACGGTAAAAATGTATTTAGCGTATTGGGCGATTATCGTGTTTATAATCGTAATCGTGATTTAATGATGTAATCGTGGCAAATTTTCAAAACCGTTCATTTCGATTGTTATTTAGGCTACAAGAACGAGGAACGTCTAGAAGCGCCAGTTAGCAAAGCAACCAGTGTGAGTGTGTGTGTGTGTGTGTGTGTGCGCGCGCATCAGACGTAACATCACTTTCCTTTCTTACTTACTTACTTCATGAACTGTCCCCTTAAAAAATACTACTTCGTATTCAGTCACGTCCCTCCATCCCTGTCCAATAATGCCGTGTTCAGACAGGTTTTGACCGTTCGTTTTTTTGCGAGCCGCGAGCGAATGTGTCAAGCCGGGCAGGAAGTCAGACACAGGAACGGCATAGAGCATCCGGTCCATTTCAAAATAAAATAAAAACAAACAAAATAATCGTTCATTAATCGTAATCGAGGTAAAAGTTTGAAATAATCACGATATAGATTTTTAGTCATATCGCCCACCCCTAATTTAGCGTGTCACAGGGAGCTGTCCGGAAAATCTTGGCGACCTATGCCAGATGCAGGCAGGACCTCAAAAAACGACCTGAGAATTGAACCGATGTTATTGGTATATTCAGGGTGAGGGGCTACTGGAGCCTCATCTCATGTACCTACAGGGAATAATGGAAGCTCCACACCATATATTGTTATGTTGTCTATCCCCTGTATCTATTTGGGGCTTCTTGATGTGAACAAAAGACAGGGAATGCACACGTCCTGTGGGATTCTCACAGTGACTGGCGGAGGAGGGGGAAGGAGGAGGAGGAGGAGGACGCAGGGCTCAAGAGGAAGGATGGGATGGGATGGGAAGAGAGGAGTGGAGGTCTGGCTTAATCCTCTCCTCAGGTGTCAGAGGGATGCACGGATGAAGTGTGTTATCTACTGTAAATATTGGCTGTGACATGCCTCCCCGGTGTGCGTGCCCGTGTGTGTCTCTGTGTGTGTGTGTGACAGGTTTCATGTTGCACGCTACATGCTAAGCCGACACACAGGTGACAGTAATACCACCCATTAAAACAGGCAGAGCCTCCCCTCCCCGTACGCTTTAGAGATAATCCAGATGGGGATAACACAGAAGACGGACCACACAGGAGGGTGGGGGCCGGGCGGGTACTAGGTGATTGTCCTCTTCTTCTTTAATCTCTCTCTCTCTCTCTCTCTCCTTCTCTCTCTCTCTCTCTCTTCTTCGTGTGGAAGTGGCGAACAGAAACAACGCGATGCTCTCCATTGATATTCATTGAGAGAAACCTTCGGGGGATTTAAATTACTCTCTGTTGCATGTGGCGACCTTCGAAAATCCTAAAGACTACCCCACACACACACACACACACACACACACTTTGTCTCTTGCTCCTTCTCTCTCTCTCTTCATGAATAAAGCCAGCAGTGGAGGTGTTTTAGCAATTCAGCTCTTATTTGCCCGGCCGCGGCGGCTTTCCCTGCGCTATCTCGCGGCCCAGGGGAGGGATTTAAGCCCGGCTGAGAAAAAATCTAATATTTCTTCAAATATAAATCAAATAGGAAGCAGCGGATGGCCTCTCTCTCTCTCTCTCTCTCTCTCTCTGTGTGTGTGTGTGTGTGTGTGTGTGTGTGTGTGTACGCACTGAAGAGGATGATACAATGCTGACCCCTTGGCCAGGAGGGAGGCCCCTTGCTAAATGCTATGATTTAGATTTGGAGAGCCGAGGGAAGCTTATGAAACACACACACACACACACACACACACACACACACACACACACACACACACACAATCAAGAGTACGCACATGCATGTATAATGTGTGTGTAATGCAGGCAGGTTTCGCAGAAACAGAAGGGAAGCCAGTTGAAACATAACTTACTGAAATGATTCAGCCAATATTTGGCAAAGACATACACACACACACACACACACACACACACACACACACACACACACACACTCCCCTGTAAAACAACCAGAACAATCTGCCATTATGGTGAGATGATTTCACTTTCACATTAATGTGATAATCGTCAGAAACAAGTGGAATTATGCCAACTGGCAACTTTTTACACACACCTCGCTCTCTTCCCCATTGCTCGCTGGCTCACCAGCCCCGTTCATCGTGACACACCGACCAGACATCGTATCACTTATTCTGACAATGATTTAACAGAGCACTCCTTATTTCTATGAACGAAGATCAAACAGCGGCCTCTGAATTTCTGTCTTTGTGTGTGTGTGTTTGTGTGTGTGTGTGTGTGTGTGTGTGTTTGGCCCACAGTGTGAGGCTGCGCTGTGACAGATGTCAGAAGCCCACGCTCTGCCTGTAAACATATGGGTCTGTTCCTATACGCCTGCCAGGCTTACTGGACCTCCAACACTAGAGACAGGGTCAGTGTGTATGTGTGTGTATGTGTTTATATAATGGCAGGAAGACCACCAGCCGGTGAAAGGGGGCGACCGGAGCCGCTGCGGCCCACTCACAGGCACCTTTTCCTGACTTGGTACGGCAGGCCCGGCAGCCGGAAAGGCCCGGATGTTGGCTGGAGCAGACAGACATGGCAGAGAGACGGCTTCCTCTCTCCATTAGACTAGTCAGGTTATAATGGAAATGTGAACTGAATCTGTGCCCACTGATGTAGTGGTAAATAAAAAGATGAGTGAACTACGACCTCCAGTTACTAATCGTCGTAAGCAGTGCTGTAGTGGAGGCTGAACGCGCGTAAACGGTGTTAACGCATCTCCTACATTTCTGAAACAGCGTTTACGCACCTCTAAATACTGTTTACGCACCTCTAAATAGAGTTTACTCACCTCTAAATACTGTTTACGCACCTCTAAATACCGTTTATGCACCTCTAAATACCGTTTACGCACCTCTAAATAGAGTTTACTCACCTCTAAATACCGTTTACGCACCTCTAAATACTGTTTACGCACCTCTAAATAGAGTCTACGCACCTCTAAATACCATTAACGCACCTCTAAATAGCCTTTACGCGACTTTAAAATTTGCTAGAGTTAGGGCCAATCCCAATACACCCCTAAACCGTACCCCTTGGCCCTACCCCTCCGTTTTGCGCGTTCACGTGAAGGGGTAGGGCTGTCCCAATACTCTATTTTCGAAGGCGGAGGGCCAAGCCGAAGGGGTTTGTAGCCCTTCAAACGGAGATTTTTCAGAGGCACACTTCAAACCAAGGGCTACCCAGAATGCCCTGCGAATCTCTGGAAGTAACAGGAAGATCATGGGGACCGCTACGCTACCATCCGAAGTGAACCACAAATGTAGTATTTTCTTCGTTAATAAAGAGTTAAAAAATATTCTAACCGTGGTATTATCTTAGTTTAATGTCGTTTCAATGTATTATGGACCGTTTCTTTATAAAAAGCATAACAAAAAAATCGCTAATATGCCGATGTCTCTACTTCGTTAGTTAGTTACGTTACAACATTGTTTTAGGCTGATTTGTGCATGACAGTCCCGCATTTTGACATATTTACATGTCGCATTTCCCCCTTTGATGGTATATGATGAAATATAACTAAAGTCCAGCAGCGAAGTTGCTGCACTTGTTACGGCTCCTCTAATATCAGTGCAGACTGGCAGGGTAACGTTAGGAGCGGCTTGCTAGACTACAGAGCACCGCTAACGCTATTCTGTCATGAAGTGGACTGGTAATGAAGCAGTGGGCTTTTTTATTTGATGACTTGTTTGATCGATTGGTAGCGTGAAACGTATAAGTTGTGAACGAATCGCGAGCGTCCATGCTTTTCTATCTCCATCAGATGAACGGCAAATGTCACTGTGATAATACCATTGTTGCCATAGTAATCGCCGACAACAAACTCGTCCCGTCTGCTTATCGATGACGTATCAGCGTCGAAGTGCGATCCCAATACTTAGGGAGATATTTTCTAGCCCTACCCCTTGGCCCTCGATAGCGAGGGCCAAGGGGTAGGGCCAAGCCGAAGCCATAGGGGTACAAATAAGGATTGGGATTGGGCCTTAGAGTGTCCTATTGTTTTACCAGCACAAGCCGTAGTATATTCAAAATTGCGCTGCATTATCTGCATTTACGGTATCTGTGACCAATCACATCGTCTCTTGTGGCAGCCGGGCTCGCGACAGAGCCGTAGAATGGGGCTTGCTAGCCAGCTATCTATCTATAAGGTTGACTAGCGTTACGTGTCTGGATACCTGTCATTGACAAATGGATATACGGCGATTTCTTAAACATGAAAAAAGCAAGCCTCCTCCTGCTGATGCCAGCAGAACATCTCGACCACAAAGTGACAACAATTTGTTAGCTTTAATTTCTTTTTAAAAAATTCCCATTTTCATGATGTTTAGTATGAATGTACCTCTCAAATATTTATATCAGCCTGAAAAAGGTGGGTGAACTCTGTCCCTCAAATAAAAATGTGGGCAGATTGAGTTAAGGTGGGTTTGGCCTGTACTGGCTGGAAAGGTAATAACATTGGAGGTGAATAGACCAAAAAAAAAAATCCAATGAAGACTACATCCACAGGGAGCTCACACTCCCAACGAGAGGTTCGTGAGCTTTGAAACATCTTGGTTTTGAGATTCTGTCTCTCAAGTTTTGTCACAGCACACCGTAGTTAAGGCTTCTCAGGCAGTACATAAACCGCTTGAGTTCATTATGCTGGAGTGAATGGGACTTGACCCTCAGCAGAATGACTCATAAGTCCTAATGCAGCACAGAATGAGAAGAGTTGTTGAGCGAAACACTGATAACAGAACATAACATTTGTTTTTTTTCAGGTCCTTTAAACAGTCTGAAAAGGTAGGAAAAGGTAATTACAGGTGTTTATTTTTTTCTCACCATGCTATTCAGGTTTGTTTTCAATAGGACGTTTCAATTCGATGCAGCTAAAAATGTAGATAGTGGTAATGTGAATTGTGTAGTGTATTGTGTAGATTTGAAGTGGGTCCAGCGGTTGCATTTTCTCATGTCGCGATCACACGGGATGCATTTTTACCCCCCAGTTATTTTCATCGGTTTTGGTTTTGGGGTTTTTCGTCTTAACTTTAGCTGCACGTTACGGTCAATGTGAAAACAGTGTCTGTCTAGCCTGCTTCCTCATCCTCTTCTTCAAAAGCGAGCGGAACAATCGCTTCCTTCTCTTACCCATTAAACAACGTTAACCCCTTTGTTACTCCAGGTCGGCTAGCTAACGCTACTTAGATAGCTTGCCAGCTGTTGTCAACGTAACCCCTCCTCTGTTACCAGCGGAGCTTTGTGTTCGAGCAGGATCTGATCACAGCCGTATGTTGTTTTGCACATGCTTGCATTTCCAGTTGGTCACACGTGCACGTCCACTGATTAATACGTGACCCTGAGTGTTTCATTTCCTTTTTCTTACGCTGCTCATTTGTAGGTTCAAGATTTGAGGCGGCAGGTTGGCCTAGCGGTTAGAGAGGCCGACCCATCACCGGAGGGTCGTTTGTTAGATCCCCGGCACCACCAGGAGGAGTGTATTCCAGCTGTGTGCCTGTGTGTGGGGATATGTTGTGTGTATATCTAGTCGGGTGTACAGAAACAGAATTTCACTGCATGTATGTGACGAATAAAGTTCATAAATTTTTCTCAAAAAAAAAATGGTCTTGGATCCAATTCCAGGTAGCATAAAAAAATGTCTTAAATAGTCGTAAATTTGGCTTCCTGAAAGCCTGCGGACACCTTTCAGACGCTGTTGACCTTATGTTGCGCTGGCCACATTTTTAAACTATACCTCTCGCAAAGTTCAAAACTTTTAAGGAGGAAACAGCGGGGGAAAAGAAAAGGGATTCATGAAAAAAATACAGTAGATGCATACAAATCGGAAAGATGCGCGGAGATTGACAGCGAGCTCCGTGGCGCCCAGCCCCTCCCCCCCCCCCCCGCCGAGGACGCGGACTTACCGCTCGTCTGCGGAAGGTGAATGAGGTGAATGCAGGTCTTTGAGGCCGATGAAAGCTTTGCCTGGGAGCCCTGTAGCCCGGGGCGAGAGCACTAGGGAGGACACAGAGGATCACTTCCACGCCCTCATATCCAACTCCCTCTCTCTCTCTCTCTCTGTCTCTCTCTCTCTCCCCCCCCCCCCCCCCCATCTCCCTATCCCCTAGCTGCAGATAGTGCTTGCTCATCACTAAGTCAGTTGATTGTTAATTGGGGAAGTTTGTTTTGCCGGGAGGATGGAGGGCTTGGCTGGGATCCGCAGCGCTTAGCGCGGCGGCGTTCTCACGTCCTTCACTTGCCTCCCTCTCTCTCTCTCTCTCTCTCTCTCTCTCTCTCTTGTGCTCATCTGTTCTTCATCTTCATCCCTGCACTGCCCCACCCGCTTTCATGCTTCCCTGATGTTTGGAAAGCAAAGTAATTTTTCGTGTGTGTGTGTTTGGCAAGACAAATATTAGTTCCCAGCATTGACAGGGTTGAGCCCTAACTGACTATTGCTCGTTAACTCTCCTCTGTGCGTGCGTGCGTGGCAGCCAATGAGATCGTGATAGGAGTCTCCTGGTGCAACAGCGGCAACTGATAATGCAATAACAGTCAGATAATGTCAAAACTGCCAACCTGTTAATGATCAATTAATAAATGGCAGCTGATGCGATCAATATCAAGAGAAGTATCGAAGTAAGAAGTGTCGGGTTTTATTACATTTGCGTCACATTTTGAGTTCTAGTTCAAGTTCTAACATGACATGTCAGTTATTACCTCATCATTTGCTTCCTGCGCCTCCTGACACCCGACTACCCTAAGGACCCGTTCACTTTAACTTGCAATGTGCTTTATTTATTTTCTGACTCGTAACGGCTCCACGAATAAAGCCACACCTACTCTTACAAAATGAGAAGCAATGGTGGTGCTTGGTAATAAGAGTAGGTCACTGAAGCCCTTGGTAGAAGATGATGACAGAATGTTTCACAGATTATTACTTAACTGTATTATTATACAGGTTTATACAGGTTTGTTTGTTAGTGCCATCAGATTATCAGGATTATGGGAAGATGCTCATCTCTCATTATGGGGACCAGTCCACATGTCGTCGTGTTTTCTCCTCAGAACTAGAGGGAAGAGAGGTAGTGGACCTGCTATTCCTGTACCGGTAGCACCATCTAGTGGCGTCTGCTATTTACTACAAGTGAGGATGAAAACGCCAGTCTTCACTTCACTGGTGTGTCTCCACATCTGTGCTGCCTTTTATTTATTTTGTCATTTTTGTTAATTCCAACAATATGATTTTACACAAACAAGACTCTTCTCTCCTTCTTACTTGTTTTAAACTATGTTTTAAAATATGAAATGTAGGAAATATGTTATCATTATCTAACTTATTATTTTAAATCCATATTTTTATTGACATATTTGAACACATATGAAACCTATATATAACCTATATAATTTAAAATGTATTTAATAATGTATATATTCCATATTTTGTAGATTTTCACGTTTCATTTTTCATTCTTTAGTGTTATTTTGCACACACACACACACACATTAGTTTTATACTGTTATTTATATATTGTCATGCTTTTCATTCATTACTTTATACAGTCTACTGTGTTTTACACTCTATTCTTATTTCTATACTTTATTTATTTTGCTTCTGATTCTGCTGCTGCAACAACAACAGTTTCCCCTCAGCGACCGTTTAATGCCATCCCATTTTAATCTCCATCTCTCAGCGGCTTCCTCTGGGCTTCACAATAAGATGACCCGTGTAGAAAATGAGCGGGATATCAGCTCATCAGACATCACACTGATAATCCTTCAGATCCAGATGTGGAAGGTTTTCCTTTCTTTGCCAGCAGATGGGGTGAGCCGCCAACGGGTGGCAGTCTGAAGCCTGCAGTAACATAAAGCGTGGAAAAAAAACACCACAGCTCCACTTCTGCATTAACACCGCCGCACTCTCACATCCACGGATGGAAGTTTGTTCACTCGAGCCTCATAGGCGAGTTGCATGAACGTGACACAGGCTGAGAATGACAGGTTCACTGTGGAGGTGATGCACCGCGGGTGAATTTGGACTTTTTTTCCATCCAATCAGAATGATTTTTTTTTTTTTTTTAATGTTGGATGAAAATACAAACATTGTTTTCATTCCAATTTATATATTTGTGTTATTAAATTCAACTATTCAATATTATATTTCAATTAGCTGCCATTTCCTCCAATGAATTTTGCATTTCAGAACACGTTTCTCCTTGGCGTATCAAGTCAGAGTGCATTTTCCCGTTTGAGTCTGAGGAATGAGTAAAGAGTTGATAATTTACAGAGGGATTTGGGGAGGAAAAAAAATGTTGTTTTTCTATGAATTATTTATGTTTCACTATTTTTTCATGTAAATACTCCCATCAACTAGAAATGCCTAAACATATACAAAGCCTCTGTAAATTACCAATTATTCTTGTTAAGAAGCAGCAGGTGGTATTTTTGGATGTATCTGCAAATGAAGTTTTTTTTTCCTACAGTATGAAAACATGAGTTAACTGTTTCTAATTGGTTCTGATGATTGCTTTGTGGCTTTTTATGAAACTACAGTATTTACAGAAGCCAAAATATGAAAAAAGGGAAAATGACACTTCCTTTAAGTGCCTGCTTTTGTGTGTGAGAGACACACACACAAAACAAAGACAGAGCAGTACAAAGCGTGTGTGTGTGTCTGTTAGTGACATAAAGAGAGACACAAGACAAAGCGGTGGAAAGCGAGAGTTGGTGTGTTTCATCCTGCTTACTTCAGGTCGTCTTTATACATTGAGTGTATTGATGTGTGTGTGTGTGTGTGTGTGTGTGAGAGAGAGAGCAAGCAAGAAAGAATGAAAGAGAGAGAGAAAACGGAGACAAAGGAATATAGAACGTGAGAGTAAGTCTGTTTGAGCCAGCTTACTTCCGTTTGTCTTCATACATGTGTGTGTGTTTTGTTTGTGTGTGTGTGTGTGTGTGTGTGTTGCGTGCACGCTCTCCAATCAGTGCATGCACAGAGGCACAGCTGTACAGGAGAAATAAGACTCAATAAGAGTGAAATCCCGGCGAGTTTTAAAATGCTGCATTTATTTCCATTATTAATTATAGTCATTACTGCTGTCTCCTCCTGCTGAGGGAGGAGAGGAGGAGAGGGAGGAAGGAGAGGAGGAAAAAAAATGCAAATGTGGAGCAAAGGGAGTGAGGGAGGACAGGGAGAGAGAGGAGAAGAGGAAGGATGAGAGGCAGATGAATGTTTTGGATAAAGAAGGGATGGAAAAGGGGGGCCGGCGGAGAGGAGGGGTAGGGGTGATCGAGGTACAGGTGAAGGGAGAGAGAGAAGAGAGAGGAAACTACAACAGGCCAACCTTCCTCCTCCTCCTCTCTTTCTTTCCTCCCCTCCATCTCTCCACCTCCACCCAAGTTCTTTCCCATTCGCCTCGCTCCTCCTTCGCTCCTCCCCTGCCTCGCGGCAACGAATCCAGGGAGGAAAAAGCTGACGACTGTAAGCGGGGGGGTCCCGACTTCAGGGCCCGCGAGGTGAAACAAAGAGTACAAAACCTCGTCCGTTTTTTTAATTCCTCCGGCACACGTGCATAGCGGAGGGCCTCTCTCCCCTCGGCTCAGCGGCGGAGCCATCAGTTTAGGCTCCGGTCTCCAGATGAATTTGAAGAAACACCCAGTGTGGTGCCTCAGCAGCATGTTCCCCCCCCCCCCCTCTCTCTCTCTCTCTCTCACTCTCTCTCTCTCTCCTTCCCCATGCCTCGCTACTGTTTGACACTTAATTAAAGCTTTCATTAGCTCCCTGGGAAGTGGCGAATGGCCCTCTCCCGCTTATTAGCCATTGTCTTCTCTTACACCTCTCATTATGTGACGCTGTGTAATTGTTGCCATGTATTACCTGTGTGAAGGGCCTCCGCTGTTCCCGCCAGCAGAAATAAACCCCCCCCCCCCCCAAAAAAACAAAACCCCTGTCCGTTTCATTTCTCACACCGCTCGCCTTGACAAGCGCCAACGACTCCGGCTGCACCTTTTTTTTTTTTTTGGGAATGCATTCCCGCTGAGAATAAATACACAAATAAGCGGGGATTTTTCTTTGACTCATTTTGGCTACACCAATGAATGTTTTAGTTTCCGTCAATGGCAACATTTTTTTTTGTTTGTTTATTTTGTTGGTCTTCCCGCTGTTTCCGCCGAGATGTCGGTACAGTGCTGCAGATGAAGAGAGATGGGAATAGTAATGACACCAAGAATATTATTGATAATAACCACAGTAGTAATTCTGCAGAAGCGTGCAGTAAGATGCATTTTGGCGCCATCACTAGACAAGGGCTGCCAATCACCTCTCATCGTGCACCGCCACTGAAACAATAGATCTGGTGGAAAAGCCCGTCTTCTCCCGCTCGTTGTTGTTTTTTGTTGTTGTGTGTTTTACGTCCAACCGCCGTAGCGGAGAGCAGGTCTCCGGAAGACACGCGACGCCGTTACCGCAAGCTCTTCCCAGATGATCGTAAAAAAATTCCCATTATTCCGGGGCATTTTTTTGGAGCCCTCGGGAGAGAACAATGCAAAGGGCTTTTTTTTTTTTTTTTTTCCCTCCCTTTTCCTCCGTTGCGGACCCTTAAATTAGCACCGTGATGTATTTATGGCGGTCCTGCGCGACATTAACGTTTTGGGAGGGAAAATGATGGCACATTCGGCTGTGGCGTAAAGGCCCTGTAAATCTGGTGGCTTGCACTTAGCATGCTTTATTACGCTGGCTGTAGAGCCTCTCATCAGCATCATCTTCCTCCCAGCTCGCCCTATTTCTTCCCTTCTCTCTCTTTAATTCTTTCCCTCTGTCATTCTTCACTCTGCTCCCTCGGCCGGCCCCGTCTGTCATCGTCCCTCGTTTCTCGTTCTCTCCATATTTTTCGCTTTTTTTCCCCTCCATCCCCTCCTGTCTTACCTTACTTATACTGCGTGCACGCTTCCCGTAGACAACCGATCGATCGATTCCACAATAAATATGTAATCAAACAAACTGCGTCGTATCCATCATATCAAAGGCGGATCGATATCGGTCTGATTTCTAATTAAAGACCAGTATCGACTTGATACATCGGTCTAAACCGACAAGCGACACCAGTCTGCCTGGGGGTGAAGGAGAAAGAGTCAGGGGTGAGGGGAGAGCTTTGAAGGGTTTGTGGAGCAGAGAAAGTGTGTGTGTGTGTGTGTGTGTGTGGAAAGGACCGGAGGGCCTGTGTGTGCACACTGTGGTTACGAAGTGTGTGTGTATCATAGGGATTGCGGGCATGTGTGTGTGTGTGTGTGTGTGTGTGTGTGAGAGGGGATTTGTGCATGCTGTAATCATTTAAACTAAAGGTCGGGTTTGTAATTAGATCAAAGGGCTGGAGGATGCGTGTGTGCATGTGTGTGTGTGTGTGTGTGTGTGTGAGCACAATCGTTCAGTATGATTGAATGGCATCTGTGATTACCCTCTCCCAGTGGTAGATATGAGGAGGTAGGGCCTGCACTACAAAGAGCTGTCACGACCATGATGAATGGGAAATGAGAGAAGGTTTCCCCTTGTACACACGCACACACACACACACACACACACACACACATATACAGGGTTGGGAGGTGCGCTCATCACATTCCACTGTTATTATCTCAACATTATTCAAATTTAGGATGAACCGTATACTGGGGGGGGGGGGGGGTGGCACGGGACAAAGAGAAAGCAACGGGGAAAAAAATCCATTTGTGTTTCATTGAGTTTGTTGCCTCAGTCAGGCAGAAAGTGAATCTGCATGCATTAAGGAAAAGTAAGGAGTTAAATGTAACATAGGAGGGGGGGGGGGGGGTTCTTAAACAGTGTTCGGTGCACCGGGCCTTTCTGGAAATGACATTTTGCTTCCCTAAGCATGTAAATAAGAGATGGGGACACGATAGAGCAGATGCAAAGAGGACGATGATGAATCACACAGAAAAACAGGCTCTGTGTGTGTGTGTGTGTGTGTGTGTGTGTGTGTGTGTGTGTGTTTGTACACACCGACAGCTGCATCCCCTTCCACGGTTTATCCCACACATGACAAACGCGCATGACCCGTCTTACTCGTCAGTGTTTTGCAACGTAACTCTACACACAGGATGACTGACATCAGCAGATGGTGATTTACACTCCTTTAATTACATCAACTTTGCGGTGTATCAACGTTGTTTATCGCGGGCTCTGTTGCCCCCCCCCCCCTCCCCCCTCCCCGGTAAAGGCGCAGAGACGAGGCTGGTGTTCCTGCTCGGGTTAAAAGTAAGAAGTTACTGCTTTGGCCGGCCATCTGATAAGAGAGGAGATGCTATTGCTGTTGAGTTAATGCTGCTCTCTCTCTCTCTCTCTCTCTCTCTCCCTCTCTCCCTGTCTGGGCTATCTGCAGGAAGACAGAGAGCACATTAACTATTGATAATCTGCGGAACGGGATCACATTCAGAAATAAAATCTTTGTCTAAATGTATTCAGAGGCCGCTCGTAAAGCGGTAATTACGCACATTACTTTGAATATGAAATGCCGGTTGACAGTTATTGTCAGGGGCTAATAAAAGCCATGCATCTCCTCGGCTGTTGAGCGCGTGCACGGGGCATAGTGCACAGCTATCGATACCGCATGGGGCCCTGGATCTCGCCCCCAAACGCCTCACGTGTAGTTTGCCGCTACGTCTCTAGGGGCGCGTCGTCGGTAACGCGTCATGTTATTTGTGCACTCGCGGCTAGACCTGCGTCGGGCTGCGGCAATAACTACGAGGTTTCTGA
Source organism: Hoplostethus mediterraneus (assembly GCA_034670385.1). NCBI lineage: Eukaryota > Metazoa > Chordata > Actinopteri > Trachichthyiformes > Trachichthyidae > Hoplostethus > Hoplostethus mediterraneus. The sequence continues at coordinate 1,038,517 of JAXDDW010000127.1, read as the reverse complement.
CTGCGTACACGTTGGTCATAGATGTTCTCACGGTACATAAGGGCCCTTACAGTTTTTTACAGTCGCTAACATCCGTTTGTCCAATCTGTAGTCACATTTTCAAAACTCTAAACACAATTAGCACAACATCCGTCAGTTGTGGACCATACCATTAACACAATTCATGTTGTTTTCACAGAATATGCAGTCAATTAACACTTTTCTAAAATGCTTCGATTTTCTTTACATACAAGCTTACCCAATACCAAAATTATGGATCTTTCTTGTCTTATTTAGAAATGCTTGCACACAGCATGCTAGAAATGAAACCTTAAACATGAAACAGTTGTACACAGTTCCTTTCAAAAGGAACAGTGAGCGGGTCACCAGCACCGGCACCAATACGTCCAGGTCTATCCAATATGTCTTGTTCTATAGTGAGTTTTACACTATGCTACTCTACATGGAAACATGGGTACAGTACATACAGTAGGACATACTGAAAAGCATTTACACATACTGTGTTTACACATATTGTGTTTACACATATTATGCATACCAAGCGTTTCTCTCCAAGGTGCATAGCAAGAGACGACATAGTGTGGACGAGAACATGTGGCCAAACGCTGAAGATCGTATAGATTACAGTTTACAGATTACAGATTACAGATTACAGTCCACAACAGACGGATGTTGTGCTAATTGTGCTTAGAGTTTTGAAAATGTAACTACAGATTGGACAAAAGGATGTTAGCGACTGTACAGGACAGGACTGTGCAGAACAGGACTGTGCATTTTTGTGTTTTTTCCCTTCTGTTTCTTTTTTACTGTATTTGTGTATTTTATTTTTACACATTTGGAACCAAAGGCCATGTATGTTGGATTTTTTGTTCATCACTGGCAGCAATTTCATGTTGCTAATGAAGCTTTTACTGGAGCAATTCTGTCACTTACCATTTTTTTTCCTACTGTACATTCTATAAAGTAAAGATGACTCATTCACTGTTAGATAGTATGTTGCCAAAAATGCACACATTCAACACTCAACCAAAACACTGGATTCATATTGTCTATTGTAAGCAGGTAGAACTAAACATGAAAAGTAATGCAGTTTTTGTAATGCCATCAACTGTTAGTATTTTGAAAGTCGTTGTGCTATGCTTGACTATATGTTCCTCTTGGATAGAAAACATGTGCTAGTGTTTTGATAGTTAGTGTATGTAGAGAAAGTATTTTTGCATTTTGAAACGTAGATTTAGTATTTAATTAACAAAATGTGGTTTTGAGCAGAAAATTAACTATTTGGCTAATTGTGTGATGTAGGTGTATTGCTGTGTTAGGAGTTTAGAAAAAGTATCTAAGTATAGCTAAATGCTTGTTAGTGACCGTAAAAAATTGGAAGTATCAGATGTGTGGTTGCAATAATACGTGGAAGGTGATTGGGATATTTGGTACGTGCATGTTGCGCACTTTCGTTGCAGGACAGTATGATTGCGAAAAAGTCTACACAGTCTTTTTAACCAGTGTTCAACACCTTCATATATTCTATTGCAACAACCCACTTTCCCCACAGGGATCGTTAAAGTTTCATCTAATCTTGTTTTAACCTCTCTTAACCCCCGCTCATCTGGTATCCTGTGCCGATTAAAACAAACCCCTGAGAGTTATCTGCAAATACTTTTTTTTTTGACCCCAGTCTAGTGTGTGCTTCTAAAATGTGCGTGTGTGTGTGTGTGTGTGTGTGTGTGTGTGCGTGCGATCCATCCATCCATCTCTTGCTGTCAGCCAGTGGAGGGTTTAAAATAAAGCTTGGTGGAGCCGGGAGGGGAGATAATTGAAAATCAAAAGAGGACTTTGTTAATTTGATTAGGCAGCGCTGGATTGTTCCCGATCAAATGAGATTTCATTATGACATGCAATTAAATAGACCTCGCTGGAGGGGGGAGGAGAGATGGGGGGGCATGCATAGGAGAGGTGACATGCGGTGGAGATGAGGGGAGGAAGGAAGAGGAGATGGGGCTGGAAACAGGAGGACGGGGCAACAGATAAGACAGGGAGGAAAGAGATGGAGGAAGTGCTAGAGGGATTAGACCTGAATGAAGAGAGAAGCTTTAAAGTAATAATCTGTGACATTTTCATATCAATAACTGTTTGAATTGCTCCTTTCTATCTGGTATGACCCGACAGTAGTCCGACCTCTAGCCAGTTCATGAAAGCTTTCCCATTTCTAAACACCCGGTGTCAGGCAGGTTTTTTTGGAGAAAAAATCCTCCGGATACAGGAAGTGATGCAGTCCAAGACGTCACCGTACTGGACACACTGTTTGGGTTGAAACGGTGATGACACACAGAGAATGGGGGGAAATAAGGGGAAGTGAAGGAAATGAGGATAGAGTGAAAGAAGAGAAGGATGAATAAAAGTGTGGATGGAGGGATGAAGCTGGAGAAGAGCTGGCTTGCTCTGACTTTACCTCCATGAAATACAAGAGAGTCAGAGAGTGCTGAAGGGCTGCCTCAGGCTGATTAGCTGTGTGTGTGTGTGTGTGTGTACATGTGTGCGCACAAGCATGTATGTTTGCGCATGTGTCTTCCTATATGCTTGCAGATGGTGTTTGCAAGTTTGTGTGTGCGCTTGCACGCGTGCACTTGTATGTGTGGGTTTGTGTGTGTTTTGCCTGTGCGCTTGAATATATTCATGTATGTGTATGTGTGCACTTTTGTGTGTGTATATGTTTCTGTGTGTGTGTGTGTGTGTGTGTGTGTCTTTCTACGCAATTACATATATTTGTGCGTTCATTTGTGTTTACACGCATGCATGTGCACGTTCATGCATGTCGTGCATTTGTGTGTGTGCATATGTGTATGTTCACGAGTGTGTGTGTGTGTGTGTGTGTGTGTTTTACATCTCCAGTATAAGAGAGCATCACTTTTTCTCAGCAGTTTGTTCCAGTAGCGGTAAAGTTACTTGGATCCAGACTGACTTTTTTTTTGCGACGCCGCAGCTTTTCCTCTTGTCCTCTGCAGTGCGAAACAGAGCGAAACTATATTGCACATATCAGTTTGAGTTAATTCAGAGTCAGAGGAGATCCATATGGTTATTACACCTGTAAGTAACAGAAGTCGATTCTTTCTCTCGAGCAGATTGTTAAATGAAACGCTTTAGAACGGGACTGTCCCTCACTCCGACGACTCTGCGAGGACCGGAGGAAAGAAAACGGGATGAAATGAAGAGGGGGGAGAAAGTTACAGATGGGGAAATTCAAATAGGGGGGAAAAAAAAGCAATAAGAGAGAGAAGAAAGAAGGGAGAGACAATCCAGTGTTGTGACACTGATCTTAAATAGCTGCCCTGAGACTTTAATCGTTGAATGCCAAAGAGATCCCTGATGGTTCCTTGAGTTTCCAGCTCTCCGGATCCACCGCTGCTGAGAAGTCATCCATTAATTAATACAGCCCAGTGTTACATTTTTCACACAATAAAAAGGACACAAAGGGGGATTTAAAAAGTGTGTGTTCGCAGTGAGGAGAAATTAATGAAACCCCCTCCCCTCTGCCCCCCCAGGGATAGAAATTCAATTTATAATTTGTCTCTATCAAGCGGTTGTTCTACCGTAACTTCTCCCCCAAAGCGCCAGTTTGTTTATCAGTTTGGTTTGACCACTGAGGATAATAGAAGGGGGGGAAATCTAAAGGATGTCTCCATAAAATAAGACAAAAAAGGCCAGGAGAGGAGAAAACTTCACTGACGGAGGAGGGGAATATTGTTTCATCGCTTTCAATTTATGGCTAATTATTTCAATCTGAAGGGTCATTTGCTGATAGAAATTAAACAGTGGGCTCACAAAGGCACTAAAGGCTTTTACATGGAAAAAAGTTTCCATTGTTTATTTTTTTTACCAGAGCTGTTGGGTTGTAAAAAAAAAAAGAATCTGACACATACTCAATTCCTATTTAGCTTCTCAAATCTGCAGGATTTCACATCACCTTCCATCAGAAGACTCGTGCCACGTGGGACGATGACATTAGGGGAGTGGATGGCAGTGATGACATTTGTTGTGGTGAAGAACAGGATGAGCAGACTAGACGAGTCTTACTGTTGCGCAAGAAAACAAAATAAAAGCACGTATGTATTAGCAGTGGAAATGTGAAATATATGACACAGGAGTCATGAAATTGGGGGATTTAATATTCTGTCAATCTGTCAAGATTCTTATTCAAAATCTAAAAGAGAAAAAAAGGAAAATTTGGTGGAATATCCTAACAGCTTCATTTGTTGCCCTGTTAATAAATACAAAATGTGAAATTTAAAAAGAAATAAAACAATTCGGAATAAATCAACAAATCAACTAAACCACTAAACTGAGCTACTTTTTAAAAAACAAAATCACATATTATTGCATACAGAGTCAGACAATATGAACATATTAAAAGGTACTAAAGTGACGACAACTAACATTCACTTACTTAGACGAAACAAGGAAAACAAAAAAACAAAAAAACACCTACTTTTCATTTTGGTCATTGGGGCCCATTGTCCCGCTTAACTTTTTGTGCCAAAAAAACCCCAGCCTGAGACCAGTATTTCAATTTTTTAAATCAAACAAAAAAAAGCAAAAATGTGAAAACAAGTGTGAAATGAATCGATCCACGGGACTACAAACAGGTTTTACTGCTGTTCCTTTGCACACGATCACAATGCTGCAACTTTCCCCCCATACATTCCTACTTTAACCTGTTCTAATGTAGGGTTGTTAGTTGTGTTACGTTTATATAACCCCCCCCCCCCCATTTCCTATCGGCCCGATTTCCCCACAAGGGTCATTAAACTTTCATGTTCTCTTATGTTAAGCTATAGCTCTGTTGCCCGTGTGTGTGTGTGTGTGTGTGTGTGTGTGTGTGTGTGTGTGTGTGTGTGTGTGTGTGTGTGTGTGTGTGTGTGTGTGTGTGTGTGTGTGTGTGTGTGTAAACCAGTTCACCTCTGTCGTATAGTGCCGGGGTTGGGCATCATCTCCATCCTCCCTCCGACGTGCCAGACCTGCCGCTGCCAGCCTCCAGGCCCGCTGCATGCTGGGTAATTAAGGAGACTTCCTGGCGCGGTGGAGATGGAAGCCAGCGGAGATTGTAGCCAGGAAAGGGCTGTGTGTTTTCATTTAAAAGCAGGAAGCAGCCTGACAGAGGCCATTACTTTCCCCCTGTGCTGGCCAGGAATGGATGGCCACGCACTGTCTGTGTGTGTGTGTGTGTGTGTGTGTGTGTGTGTGTGTGTGTTTCCATGCATTTCTGTGTTTAAGGGAGGTGCTGTGACTTCTCCTTCCTCCTCCGCCTCTCCTCCTTCCTCATCCTCCTCCTCTTTGCTCCTCCTAAGTCTCTCACTCCTTCCTTCCACTTCGCTCCTTCCTTCCTTCCCCCTCTCCTCCTCCCGCCGTCACCTTCACCAGTCATACCATCCATCTCTCCCACCAGGCTAATTGTGCAGAAACGCAGTGGGATGGAGGGATGGAGGGGAATAGAAAGAGAGAGGAAGAAACAAGGGGGGAGGAAAAGCATTATAACCTGTTCAAAGCCTGGAGGAAGGGAATGGGGAAGGAGCACTGTGGCTGCCGCAGCTTCAGGGGGATCAAAGAAAAGGAGAGGCTTGGTTTTGTTTGACTTTAGTGTGCTGGAAACCCGGTGAACTTTAGAGGCAGAAGAGGGTTGTGAGATCTGCCACATGTACAGAAACAGAAGGAGAAGACCAAGACAGACCAGGGCATCCGCAGGTTTCAGAGAGCCACTTTTTAGACACTACCTGGAGTTGGATTGAAAGGAAAACAGCTATTGGTGATGTGCCTTGCATTTCTGGGTCCATTCTGCTGTTCGGTGGTACATATTTCTTATTCCCGCGGATTCCTGTGGATCGAGATATTTCGAGTGCAGTTAATACAGAGTTTAATACTAGCGATCTAAAACATCAACGGTAAACATCACATTTTGGCTTCAGTCCCTCAGAATCAACATTTTGCACCAGTCAACAATCATACAGGGAGAAATCAATCGTAGAAGAGGAAGAGATACCAATTTCCCCACTGACAGTAGCCACAGTAGACCAGAATGCATTGCAAGTAAGGGGCCCAACTGGAAAAAACTCCCATTCTCTTCCTCCTACCGCTATCATTATTGCTCTTTTTTGTTATTGTTATACACATACTATATAACCCACAGCTGAATAGATCAAGTTCAGGCAAGTTCTTTGGGGGGGGAGTGGGTGTCGAAAGGCATTCTGGGACGTGTAGGAAACATCCGGAAGTAGGAAACTACCTGAAGTGGAAGTAGACGAGGCAGGTTGAGGGAAAGTTGATGCAACGAAAAAGTAAATTACAGATTGACGATATATCTGAGGGTCGATTTTTTTTTCCACCAGTCCCCGTACCCCTTCAGATAACCACACTCTCTAACATGAAGCCGGATTGGAAACAAGCGTCATATCAGAAACTTAAATAACTCAAAACAAAATAAGCAGCGATTCTTTTTTTACTTTTTTTCATCCAATCATCGCATCAAGCAGCACAAGCCCCGCCCCTGACACCCGGGGCCTCGGTGCTGCGTGTTTTCCCTTTGTGCATAGCGGCTCGGAGAGCGATTTATCACAAAACCACAGGGTCCTGGCTGGGAGAACGGGGATATATTTCATCAAGGCATTCTGTAGGGCAAAACTATTGTTCTGGTGGCACAGGGCCCCTTAAGAAAGGCAGCGTTGGTATAATTTTTGTATGTGAGTGTGTGCTGTGTGTGTGTATTCACGTGCGTGCATACGGGTGTGCTGTGAGCAAATGTTACTCTGCATCATTTGGTCTAGCTTCATGGGAATTAACAACGTGTGTGTGGTATGTATGTATGTATCTATCTATCTATCTATCATTTATATACAACACACACCACCACCACCACCCCTCAGCTCAGAGCCTCCTCCTGGGCCACAGCACTCCGCTAATCGCACCCGGTCACCGCCGGCCCCCTTACATCCAGCCTTATATCCAGCTACGCCACTGTTTGCACACACACACACACACACACACACACACACACACACACACACACACACTTAACAAGTAACAGTAACCTGGATTAGTCTCAAGTACATCCCTCGACTTCCCTCCCGAACAAACAAGTACATTAGCCGGGCCAAACAAAGCCGGAGTGTGAGCCAGGACATTTCCACCGTGGCCCGGCTTCAGTTGCGGGAAGGGGGACCCTGGGTATCAGCCATACCAAACTCAACACACACGCGCGCCAACATTATGGGGCCTTTAGAGAACGGGAAAAGGAAAAGGGTGTAAGTCGGTGGAAAATGATTGGAAGGAAAACAAGAGAGCGCAATAAAGCGTCTTCCGTTCCAAGATGCCCCCTACTGGAAGAAACAGCAGGTCCAAAGTCAGGATTGTGTGCATGTACTGTAGATGCACACACACACACACACACACACACACACAATCAACACAAGCAAACACACATGCATGCATATGTTTCAGGTCACTCTCTTTTCCACACACACACACACACACACACACACACATCTTAGATGTTGTTATCCTAAGCAGTTAGGGCTCTCCTTAGCCCTGGTCATTTCTGCCTATTGATTGACACTGGCCTCCCGTCTCCATGTCAGTTAGCCCCTTGATCTCCCACTTGGTCTCTGGAGAGGGCACTTATCTCCCTGGCTGTTGTCCTGGACCTGGTTTGTTATCCCACAGGGCCTATTGTAAGACGGCCCTGCCGGGTCAATGGCCCTCCTCTGCAGCTAAAACAATCACCGCACACTCAATAGCAGAGCCATTAAGATGTGGAATGGCACTAACACCCCGGCTGAAGACGCTCCGCTATGTTTAGGAAAGCATGGAGGGAGGAGGGAAGGGGAATCGATGGTCTCCTTTGGGGCTTTGGTGGGGAGAGAGAGTCATTGTGGTGCTTGGATCATCGGAAATCTTTGTGCATCGTCAGGGAGGGAGGAAATGATAGCGAAAGAAGGAGCGGGAGGGAAGAAGGATGGATTGGAGGAGAGAGGAGTATGGGCGGTACACAGGGCGGGCGGTTGCTGCCAGGGTTGCCAGGGTTTGCCAGAGGCTGTTTTGTCAGCGCCAGGCCTCGGTATAGCGGAGGTGGTTCTGTGTCGGAGGACTGCGGCCAAACTGAGGCGGCGGTGCAGAGATACACTCAGAGAAAAGGAAGGTTCTCCATGGGGTACTTCAGCCGGGGTGGAGGACCGACTGATTTGTTGAAAGCAGCAAAACAATCAGCCAACAAGGTCTTAAAGGAGCCTTCCCACCACAATAAAAGCGGGAGGACAAAAAAGGGAACAACTAACAATATATGGATCTGAACGTATCCGAAGAGTAGGTCCCACCCTTTTCCTTCAGAACAGCTTCAGTCCTCCTTGGATTGCTGCCATCAAGTCCTGAACTGTACAGTTTTATGTTGAGACCGTGTCACAGAGGTGTTGGTTCAATTCTCTGCCCATTGTTGTTTAGAAACTGTCCAGTTAAGTGTCCGTCTATCCCTGTTGGTGAGCTTCCTCTTGGCATCATGTTGTCACGATTTTCCGGACTGTTCCCCAAGCAAAATCATGTTTGAGTCTTGCCGTCCAGTGCTCCTACTTGGCCTCTTTGGAAGCGGCCTTTCAGGTACTTCAAAGTTAAAGTTAAAGTGCTTCCATTATTTGGTCCACCCCCTTATGGCCCCTTATGGTTCTTTATGGCACCAAAGGGGTTCTGCAATGGTACAAGCCTGCAGAACCACCTATATATATATATACTTTGGGAGCATAGGCGCTGGGTCATCATGGCCAAATCCAGGCAGACTTTCCTCTCTGCGGCGGACAACCCAGTCTGTCCTCTCCGCTCCGCGTTAGAGTACACCGTGTATCTTTTTTTTATTTAGATTTCTTTTCACACAGCAGCAACTTTTTTTTCCCAGCAACTTTTTCTTTCTCCCTTTCATGTCCCGTTTTCAGCAGCCTTTCTCTACCTGCAGTGCATCTGTCCATCTTTATCTGTGTTTCACTTTCTTTTGCCGCCGTGGGAAAGAAGGAGCGAGCCATCAAACGCCGGGGAAGGTAAAGTTGCACCAAACACATAAAATAAAAAAAAATAAAAAAAAGCAAAACACTCTATTGATCCTCATACATTTGGCCGCCTACTGTTGATGAGCAGATTAATTCTCTCCACTTTATTTCTTGAAGGCAAAGGGGGGAAGAATCAAGTCTCAAAACAGTTAGATTTGCCACATTCATTATTTGGAGTTCACCGTTTTGTTTTTTTTGTTTGTTGTTGTTTTTTTTTGATCCACCCGGAGAGCTGGATGTAAGCGAAACATACTGTTTGCTTACAGAAAAAAAAAAAAAAAAAGGCATCCTCAGTTTTTTGCTCATCAAAACTTTTGTGCTTTGTTTGTCAGTTCATTATAATTATTAGACGTCGCAAATATATTTCCGCCGCGAGCCCACTTAAGAAGTTGTACGGGCAAAACGCAAGCACACTCGCAGGAACGATGCCTAAACAAAGCTAATTGCGCTAAAAAAAACACACACATAAACGCGTTTACGCGGCGTGAGGATACAATAGAGATCGCTAATGTGGTCATCTGTTACACCGGAGAGCGAAATTAGATCATAAACCAATGAGAAAATGCTGGGTCGGTGCGGCGCTTGTTTGCTTCTGTTTGCATTTCTGGGGGAGCGAAACTGTACTCTAAGTATCCTTTTTATGGCCCCACATGCTGACTGTGACTGTGTGTGTGTGTGTGAGCGTGTGTGTGTTTGTGTGTGTGTGTGCGTGCGTGTGTGTCTATATTCCTACTGATGAATGCGGGAGGCAGGCTTTAGCTCAGAGCTTTAGCTCAGAACACACACACACACACGTTTGTCTTATTTGCGAGGACCTTCCATGGACTACCTTAATTCTCGAACCCCCAAACCTTTATTTAACCCTCTCCGTTACACCGTTACACAAGGTTGCACCACCAATGTCTTCATTGGGGAATCTAACGTTTACTGTATTATTGGTCCCAAATACCCAATGGACAGTACATTTTTCGTAGTAAATACTAGGCGGGGGGGGGGGGGGGGAGGGATGTACACTCCGGATAGCAAGTCCTGCTACAGGCAGATTGGCTTGTTTTTCTTTTTTTCCTTCTTTTTTTTTTGCTCACGGTGAAAATTTTCAACTGGAGCGGACGCCTCTTCACCTCGATGCACGCCGCCTTGTTCTGTTCGCCTCCTTCCATTTTATTTTTTTTAAACATTTATCTACACAGGGAAAATCGACTGAGGGAAAAAAAAGAAAATCGACATGCTTTCACATTCACATGGTTGCAAACCTTTCCCACTGGGAGCTGCCCAGTAAAACCACAGTCTGATACTGCTGGGGGGATGAGGGCCTTAGACGGTTGTGGTTGTCCGGGGAATGGGAGAGCGTTACGCCTTCACTTTGCCCACCTTTTTGCACAGGGTAAAACTCCAGCCGCCTCTCATCAGGATGAAAGTCTACAAGAACACACGCACCCCCCCCCCCCCCTCTCCATTCCCTTTTAGCATGGGCCCGGTGAGCCCAGCATGAGTCAGTGTTTGCTGTCTGATGCTTGGATAGTATTGATCTCTACTACACCTTCTACCTGAGTCATAGCCAGCCCTTTGAATCCAGCCCTCTGCTCTGGCCCCAGTGCTACCTGACCCAAAAATATCTCCCCTCTCTTTAACTCCACGCCAAACTCCCTCAGAATACCTTTTTCTTTGTGCAGTTTTTTTTTGCCGTTTGGCTGCAATGCTTTTTTTGTTTTTTTCATTTTATTTTGAAATCCCCCCGTCCAGTTTGTCTCCAACTTCTTTACCTCATTCTACCCTTCTGCTGTTTCCAAGTGCTTGCCACAAGTCCTTCACTCTACAATATATATATATATGTGTCTCTCTCTCTCTCTCTCCAAGCAAATGCATTCCTTCTCGCTCTCTCTCTCTCTCCATGCATGAGTGTTGTCTCTCTCCCTCTCTCTCTCGGGTAATGAATGGCTGCCCATTTATCTGAGTGTCAGCCGGAAGCCCTGAGGAGGTGTGTCTCTCCCAAATCAATATCTCATTAGTTTAAGAAGGCCTGCATCTCTCTCTCTCTCTCTCTCCTCTTCTCTCTCTCTTGCAACCCTTCTTCCTCTACTCATCCCTCTATCCCTCTATCCCACAATTCTCTTCCTATTCATCCCACCCTCCATCTTTGTCTTTAGTTCCACCTCTTTCCTTTCTTCCCTCCTCCAGCTCCTTTCCGCCGTGCTTTCTCCTTTCCCTCTTTCTCCATAGACACTGCATGCCTTTATTTTTGGTTTGCTTTTTTTGGCTGTAACACTTTTCTCAAGACAAGACGGAAAGGTCTTACAGCCCGATCTCTGCCTTGAGATGTCTCGAGAAAGGTCACTCAACAAGATAACAGTAAACATGCCATCCCCCCGCGAAAGATACAGTCCGCCTCTGGTCAGCCTCCCCCTGGAAACAAATACAATTGTAGTTCCCACCCTTGGGACTATCAGTGTAATTTTGAAAATGTCAGAACACGGTGGTAAAATGCAACATTTCCCCCAAGTTGCACAGACAACTTGGGGCCTCAGCCGGCCCATTTTATACTTGTGTGTGTCAGAGCATCTCAGCGTGAGGCCATAAAAAGGGGGTTTGTGGGTAAGCAGAAGCCGTAGGCTACACGCACTATCCCTGAAAACTACAACTGTGCATTTCTTTGTCGCACAAAACTTATTTGTTGACTGCGGATAGGGAACTCACTCTCGCTTGGGCCCAAAATCCCTCATTTTCACCGCCGCAAAATGTTACAAAAATGGCACTACACCTCACATGAGAAGGTTACGTACGTCCCACGTGAACGCAAAACGCAGAGAACACGCAAGCTGCAGAACCATAAGCACGCCTTAACGGAGAGGTGAACTTTACTATTTCCAACGGATGTAACTAGAACGTCAGGCGGACCAGCGCTGCATTCACGTGCACATCCATTCCATTCCATTATCTATCACCGCTTATCCTGTTCAGGGTCGCGGGGGGGCTGGAGCCTATCCCAGCCGACATTGGGCGAAAGGCGGGGTACACCCTGGACAGGTCGCCAGTCCATCACAGGGCCACGTGCACATCAAATGTACTTTTCTCCGTGAAGTAAAACACTCACCGTTTGTGTGCTTTTTGTTTGAAAATTAAAAAAAAAAAAGGTGATGAATATGTATATATGGTTTGTGTCCCATTAAGAATCCCAATCTCCACAATTTCAGTGGGGAGGTGGGGCATTCAAGTGGTACTTCCTGGTGGGAAAGTCATATATCCGATAATCCCGACAGCACGTGAATGCACAATGAACTCCAATAACAGAATGCAGTGGTGTCCCTTTTATTTTCTATTTTCCTTCCCCTATTTCTCACCGTCGATATCGACACCTTGCAATCATTTTGGTCCCCCGCCCCATGCCACAGAACTAAATGAACCTTGTTAAATGTTATCTAATAGGTCCAGGGAACGTAGTCAACGTGTCCCCATTACGTACATGTATTAAACGCCCCTGAGGCTCAACAGCTGGGGTTGGGGGGCCCTCGGTGTGGTTTTAAAAAAAATAATTTTAATTGAACCCCTGCAATTAGTGGGCCAGCTGTAGGCAAGCCCACTAATTGATATATATATATATTTTTTTTATTATTATTAGTTTCATTTTTTTATTTTTTAATTCTAAACAAACTCTCAAGATCTCCATGGTGGATTTTATTTCTGTTCCTCGTAGATGGAGAACTGGACAATGTGACACAAACCCAGGATTTTGTTCCTTGAAGCCTTGAAGTTAGTCAGAGTTAGCCTTTTTAAATTCACCCCATCAATGAACTCATTTCTGGACTCATGTCTTAGAGAGTGCTATTATAATTACACAGGCTTTTAGAAGAGAAAGTGTATTGAGAGATCGCAGAGATCCTTTCTTAGATAGGATATATGGATAGATAGATTCAATTTGATCATTTAAAAAAAAACAAAAGAAAAAAAGATGCCGTCCTGGGTTTTTTTTTCAACTGCAGCATATTGCCGAAGTACTATCTCCTCCCATCTTGACTTTTGTAATTCCCTGTTCACATGCCTCAGTCAAGCCACCACAGGCAGATGACATGTCAGTCCAAAATGCAGCTGCGAGATACACTGGCCGCCAATTGATTTACAAATTGATTCCAAATTGATTCTTCTGATTCTTCTAAATGGTCACTTCAGACCTAGCAGGAGCTTCTGGCCGTCCCCTGCTCTAAGCTTAAATCAAGAGGGGGGCTCTTTGTAACAGAGGTATTTTTAAACGGTGTCTCGAAGCTCATCTTTTTCACGTTAGCCTCCCCGCTGATTTTTATCGCCCGTCACGTCGGGATTCCTTTTATTTCTCTTAAGTTTCCTTTATATCGTAGCTGTTGCTTTTGTTTCGCGAACCGCTTCATAACCCCCGGTTTTTCGAAAGGTAGCTCTATAAATCAAGATTTACTTACTTACCCACCATCTACCCCTCCGTTTTTTTCCTCCTTTTCCCACTGCTTTCCATCTCTTCTCCTTCCCCTCCCTCTCCAAGCCTTTTCGCCGCCATCCCTCTCCGGTGTTGCAGCTACTAGCCATAACTCTTTATGAATGATTATGGCTACTTATGGCAGGCTTACCGAGTGCCAACATAAAGCACTCAAAAGGGCTTTGTTGGAGGCCGCACAACAGAATGCATTGATAATCCTTCTCCCATGGCCGAGAGAGAGAGAGAGAGAGAGAGAGAGAGAGATTCATTCATTCACATTGGATCTTTGTTGTTTCTACACAAACACTGATAACTTCTATATAGAAAAATGCTGAGACTCAGTGTGTGTGGTGGAAGAAACTAGAGACACACACACTGATAAGATGAGATGGGTTGTTGCAGCAAAATAAGAATAGGTGATAGAATAAAAGAGGATATAAATACAAATACAATAAAGTCAATCTATTGAGTGGAAACGTCGGATTGAAAGGTGTGAAAAGCGAAAAGGGGGGGTTTCATGGAAGGATGTAGATCTTTTATCTTAGAGAAGAATAGTACAAATAAAATACACACTTCTACTGCTGATACTACAACAACTACTACTATAATGATACATCTTCTTCTTCTTCTTCTTCTAAGTTCCACATAGACTACTGTCACTCAGTGTGTTGTGAAGGAAACCAGATCATCCCGTGTCAAGGCACTGAGATACACACACACACACACACACACACACACACACACACACTCTCGCTCTATCCATCGCTCCGATACAAGATGGGGAAGGGATCTCATGCGAAAATGTTGATCTTTTGTTTTGATGCTTTGCCAATATTGTTCTTTACTTTTATGCCAATGAATCACATTGAACTGAATTGAACTGAATTGAGAGGGAAAGAGAGGGAGAGAGAGAGACATAGACTGAGACAGAGACATCTCTACAGTAGCTGGAGCTGCAAACTTTGCTGTCCTGTGCAGAAATAGTAATGTAGGCTTCTCTAGGGAAAGGGGGCTTTATGTTTTATTTACAATGAGCAAGCAATACTTTTCAGCCAAGGTGTGTGTGTGTTAGGTGCTAGATATCACTTGTGTGGTTGATACTGGCTCCTCACACACACACACACACACACACACACACACACACAGGTATGGAGTGTCAGCAAGCAGGCAATCTGCCTACAAATAGGCGGATGCGGCGGCGTACAATGTTGTGTTTTATTCCTCACCATATAAAGTAAATTCCTTCTCACGCTTTCACCCAATTATCCCTACACACACACACACACACAGACACACACACACACACAGACACGCTCCCCGCTTTCCATTTTCATCCCTCTCTGTTTCCCCTCTAATTACTTTATTTAGGAATGGAGGGAAAAATAGCAAAGGGAGGAATGCCAAGAGCACTCAGTGTCACATTGTCTCCAAGCCCCCACTCTCTTTTTCTATACATGCATCTTATATCCATGGAGAGTACATATTCCTTATAGATAGATAGATGGATGGATAGATAGAGAGAGAGAGATAGAGATAGATAGATAGAAAGACAGAGATAGACAGACAGACAGACAGACAGACAGACAGACAGACAGACAGACAGACAGACAGACAGACAGACAGACAGACAGACAGACAGACAGACAGACAGACAGACAGACAGACAGACAGACAGACAGACAGACAGACAGACAGACAGACAGACAGACAGACAGACAGACAGACAGACAGAGAGAGAGATAGATAGATAGATAGATAGATAGATAGATAGATAGATAGATAGATGGTAGTGGAAAGGTTTTCCTCATTCTGTGTGTTTATGGTTTGTGATTGTGTTTTCTCATTCGGGGCCTGTGATCTGTATTGATTTGCATGCTCTCCCTGCCGGTAATTCCTCGCTGAGTCGGCTGTTTTCGAGTCCCTGATGTGAATATTCATGCGTGATTTGTTTCATACCGGCGCCGCATTAGTCGCACGGGAAAAAAACCCACACAAAGGCTCTTCAACATCATCTCGCCCCGAGAGTTATTTGGCTTGTAGAGTTTTAACACGGGGCCCCAAACTCCGCTACCGCTAACGGCACGACTTTTCAAAAACGCGAGGCTATACATTTCAGAAATCGTAAAACACCGACGTGACACGCAGCCCCCCTCAGGCTATCTATTTTTACAACCGCCTCCGAGTGATACAAATGTTTTATTTGGCCTCCGCCACATCTTCGCGTGAGTGGGATTTGTTCGGGGTGATGGTGGCAGGTTGTCTGTGATGCCGCACCGTTGCCAATACAGATTGAATTGTATCCTAGAGTGGTTTGAATGCAAACTATATTACGCTCAGAAAACAATCACCACTCAGCCGCCTTGCAGCGCTTTCTGTATCTGTTTAGTTTAGATCTCATTTAAGGCCCTGTTTTACTATTGATAGATGCAGAGAGGAGGCGCGAGGCAAGGCTTTTTTTTGTTGTTGATTTAGTTATGAGTTGTGTGGGGCGGCAGTAGTATAGAGCTTTGGAGAAGAGAAGCAGGCTTTGCGACCGTAAGGTTGCTGGTTCAAGACCGTCTGGGGCGGGGAAAAAGGTGCTCAAGATAGTGCCCTTGAGGAAGGCACTGAACCAGGGGCATCATAGACCCCATTCATATTTTGCCGTGCTCCAGTAAAATGATGGAAAATCAATGGTTTTTTTTTTTGCATTGTGTCCAGCAGCATCTCAAGAATAAGTGTGGTGACTTTGGTGGTGATAACTTGTATTGTAGCTTATTTGCTTTGATCCAGTCAGCTGTCTGCCGCTAGTCAGTCAAGTTAACTTTGAGTTGTCTGCACCTGACAAATCAGAAACTAAGTTAGAAAAATGCTGCTTTGCATTGATTCGGATGCCCTCTTGCTCCATTTGCCACAAGTTTCAGTCACTAAAACATTATTTTCTGGTGATTGGACATTGGAGATGCTATGTCTGTTAGCTAGCAACTATGTATAGGGACCCCATACCTTCCCCAGTTATCTCTTCCCCTCATTTCTACATGAAATGACTTGAAGCTCTCCATGTGCAATGCAGCGTCACCTTCCAGGGAATGGGGTGTGATAACGTGCATCAGTTTGGTGGAGGGATGGGCTCTACATCAATGTATGTAGAGTCATGTGACATGAGAATAAAGCATTCATTCATTCAGATCGTACCTGATCTACATGAATGAGGAGGAAGACGTTGGTGTTCTGTTGTCCCAGAGTCTTCCTGGAATTAGATGGAGTCAGCATGAGGCCAGACAATGATGCTGCCAGGTTTAACAACCTCAGCCACTGTCCCTCTGTACAAGGAAGAAATACATGAGCTTCCCTTCACAGTGCACATGGAGAGCTTCAAGTCATTTCATGTGAAAATACCCAGAGGGGAGAGAGAGAGAGAGAGAGAGAGAGAGCAAGAGAGCAGGAGGAGAGAAGGAGAAAGAAATATTTTGATTGGGATTTTTGCCCTAAAATTATCATTCTGACTTTTATTTTGTTGAACCTGTTCCACTGAATCTTGTATTATGGTGCACAAAAAAAACTTGATATATACGTTGAACTTGATTTAAACTTGTGTGGTATATCATGTGTATATAACACAGGGGGATAACAGCGATGAGAGTAAAACCAATGATTACAATAGTAAATCTTATCCATTCTCTAATTGGGGTAATTTATAGTGAAATAAAACAATTCCTCAATTTGTTGGGTACACCCTGGAACCTGCTCAAGGACCTTTGGAACCCCCTCAAGGACCCCTGGGGGGTTTCTGGACCCTACTTTTAAACCAGTGGATCTAGACACGAGCTGGCAGATCTCCGACCAGCGGTGTGGCTGTCAGCTGTAATTAAAGCCCAGACAGCGGTTTGATGTGTTTCATTTAACCGGTGCCGGCGGGGGGTGGCGGTGTCACACGCCATCACGGCGTCCGTTCAGCCGATACGGAGGCTCCCGAAGTGCTGACGGTGATAGGGGTATTTTTGGATCGAAGTGTCTGGTAGCCCGATACTCGGCGCCGATTGTTTCAGCACTTCAAGCGGCGAGCGATCACTTCATCGGAACTCAGGATAGAAGATGATTTTAAAAGATGATTTTTTTTCTGCTTTATTTGCCAGCTTAAAGTGGCGCGAGGCAGGAAAGACAAAAGGTCCCGAGCCGGATTTGAACGCAGGACGTCGGTATTTGCTTTAGCTAGCCATAATAAAGCCTCAATATCTTTCAATTTGACCAAAAAAAAAATGCCCCAAAATTCCAAGGCTTCAGCTGTTTGAGGGATAATCCCCTCAAACAGGCATTTAGACCACGGGACGCTAAATCTCTATGATAAACCCGCGTATTCATTCCCCGTCGCCAGTCAACGCTCCCGCCGTAATGAATCTCCGTACTCGGCGAGCTAACAGACCTACCCCCGCTGTTCATTTGGCCAGAGTGAGAAAGTAATTACGATAAACAAAATTGCATTAATCACGGAGCTAAAAAGTCTGCTGATGTGTGAACAATTTAGCAGCGAGAGCTCACTCTCTCTGTTTTGAGGCGGCTGGCGGGGGGGGGGGACAAGAAATGAATTCAGCCGCCGGCGAGCGGGAAACAATATTTTTTTGGCGACAAAAATTGGCGGGACGTTGTTAATATTGTTATGAGAATTTGCCGTACGTAAACTGCTTTTCATTTCGATATTGCTAGTTGGGATCGCCGTGTTTGACGAGGTTGCTTACGCTTGTTTATGTGGTTGTCTGTTACCGCACACACACACACACATACACACACACACACACACACACACAGGCACACACTAACCGCTTTTACTGTCTCCACTACAATCATGCACACAAATACACAGACATTGTCTCTCTCTCTCTCACACACACACACACCTTTTTCTCTCTCCTGCAATCGCACTCACAAACTCACGCACCACCACTCTCTCTCTCTCTCTCTCTCTCTCTCTCCAGATAATGAAACAGGGCCAGTGGAGTGGTCACAGCAGATGACAGTGACTCTGGTGTCATTTAAGAATCAATAAAGCGACAGCAGTGGGGCGAACGAGTGGGGGAGGGCTGTGTGTGTGTGTGTGTGTGTGTGTGTGTGTGTGTGTGCTGCCCCTTCTGTGTCTTTCTGCGACCGTCAGCAGAATGAGGCTTTTTATGCGTACCAATCATGTCACACTGAGAGAACCCTTTCCATCTCTGTGACACACACACACACACACACACACACACACACACACACCACACCACACGCTTGCACAAAAACACACACAGGGTTGCCCCTGACAGTCTAGCATGGACACCTAATGGGTTATTTGTTCGCTGTTCCTTTGTGTCCGTATCACTTCACACATCTTAACACACACACACGCACACACACACACACACGCGCGCGCACGCGCACACACACTACTACTACCTTTATTCTCTCGCTCTCTCCACTTTCCCCTCACTCATTCTGTCTCTCTTGCTCGCTGTCCAACACCACACACGCCGTTATTCATACGAAGGCATTCACATGTGCACTTGCACACGCAAACACACACACAACTCAGAATTGATTTACACACAGTCTGAATTCTGCATGTGTGTGTGTGTGTGCGCGCATCTGTGTCCATGCTTGGGTTGAGAAGGCCCCAATGTTTACAACAGAGAACCTTTTAGTCCTCAGCTCTCTGCCCATAATCATAAATTCACCTTCACACACTGTAAATGGTCCATAGCCATGTATCACTAATGCTGTCTTATTCAACACACACACACACACATACACATTATACAGTAAGTAAGATTCAAACTCCAGCAGGTCTCTTCTTGAGTTCAACCAATATGGGTTTTTGATATATTAGTTTATATTTAGTTTACCTCCGCTGGAATTTCCGTTTTGCACAGAGGTCCGGTCCCATAACCTGTTCATTGCTGCTAGCAGCTATATATTTGGACTGAACCCGCCAGTAGCCAATTAAATGCTACAGCTCATTCAGAACGCTGCTACTAGACGACTAACAAAGACGAAAAACGTTTGAGCACATCATGCTGATTCTCAGGTCCCTGCATTGGCTTCCGGTGTGTCAGAGAATTGACTTTAAAATATTGTAACTCGTCTACAAGTTACTAAATAGTCTAGGCCCAAAATACATCATTCACCCAATATGAACCCTCCAGACCCCTCAGGTCAACTGGGACAAGTTTGCTAACTGTTCCCAGAGTCAAAACAAAGCAGCGTTTAGTTACTATGCAACAAATAGGTGGAACAAACTTCCAGAAGAACTTGCTCCCACAATAACTGCTTTTAAGTCCAGACTGAAAAACGTTTCTGTTCACCACCGCTTTCTTCTGAACTCTAAACTTGCACTACGACTTTAATTCTTTTTGCACTGTGATTTTTATTTTATTTGTTAAT
The DNA here is from genome assembly GCA_034670385.1 of Hoplostethus mediterraneus. Classification (NCBI taxonomy): domain Eukaryota; kingdom Metazoa; phylum Chordata; class Actinopteri; order Trachichthyiformes; family Trachichthyidae; genus Hoplostethus; species Hoplostethus mediterraneus. The sequence goes on along the minus strand of JAXDDW010000127.1, from coordinate 1,018,612 downwards.
GTTTTTATAAATGTCCTTGTTTTAAATGTCTTTTAATGCCTCATGTAAAGCACTTTGAACTGCCTTATGAAAGGTGCTTGCCTTGCCTTGTCTTAAATGAACAATTCATTTCCAAAAACATTATTGATCAATGAAATGATGTAAATGGCCCGATACATCGATTGCTAGCATCTTACACGGGAGCCCAAACTGTTTCCCCTCATCGCAATGAATCTTGATTACAAATACTCATCTGTGCTAGCTTAGTAGAGTATACACATGCAGTAAAAAAAAAAAGGTCATCTCAGGCTACATCCCTCTCTTTCTCCCGGGTGTATGGAGAGAGATCCATTTCTCCTTGCTGGACACAGGGGCCCATCACCATGATGATTAGGATGATTAATCTGGACGTTAAAGTGATACATCGGCTGTAGTGCTTGGACATAAAGGGGAGTCGTCAAGCGGTGTCCCTTTTGGGGATTCGTCTTGGTGGCTCCTGCCATCCACCAAACGGCAATCTCCCTTTACAGCCTGCCATATGTTAGCACGCTACCACGTTAGCCTGAGTTAGCAGAAGCGCCACCTCGAGCCCCTCCGAAGGCGCATTAATCCAAGGTGTGCTGAATGCATTAGCCTGAGTTAGCATTAAGGTAACAACCGCTGGATGTGCTGTTGTACACACAAATCCACAAGCACACAAAAGAGGCACGCACGCTCGATGGGCACGCACACACAAACACACACACACTTATTCTACCACCCGCCCATTAGTCTTGCATTGTTTCCCTCCGCCACTGACACAAGCTGATAATGCTAGCTTAGATTATTCTCAGCTCAGCAGTTTTAGCATTCCTGGAAGTAGCGTGGATAGCGCTGAAGGTGTTTTGTGTGTGTGTGTTTCTGCCTCTATGGACTGAATATCTCCCTACAAGGCCCTCTGCTCCTCTGTAGGAGACCGGTAGAATGAGACATGGCGCTCCACTAACTGACTCTTCTTTCTTTCTTTGTTTCTTCATTTTGTGTTGACTTACGTATTTTGCTCTGCATTTTAAACTGCGTCTGTTATGGAGTACAAATGTTATAGACTCTAAATTAAATAATCATTGCATCAGAAACTGATGAAAAGTCAGTGAATGTCATCAAATCCAAATATATGGTCTGTACAGAAACACCACTAACATATCCCTAAATTGTTGTTGATTCATGCTTTACTTTTCCAACATGTTATACCCGGGGGTATACATACATACATACATTTTGAAATGCGCATGCCAGGAGGCGTGGCTTGTCCAGTTCACTGACAGACAGGGGGAGGATCTTAGTGTTTAGCCTGACTAGCCTGAGAGATAATTCACCTGCAAATTTAGCTGATTTATAATGAAAAGTGGCTTGTCATTATAGAATTTACTATTTCATTTGTTATTTCAGATTCACTTTCATTTCATGGCTATTTGGTTGGCGCTAACATTATCTTAGAGTGAGCCTTGTGCATTAGCAGTCTCTGATCGATTGGTTTGTTTAGTAGAGACAGCACAGAGAAATAATGCTAGTTAACGTAGCTTAGCATCACGTATTATTGTTGGTTCTGTTTGTGTATTTGATTAAATGGATATTGCCAACAATGCTGACATGTATACACAGTACACGTGGTTAACCATGTTTATATGGTGTTGTCCATGTCGATTAGCTAGTAGTCTCAGTTTGAATGTTTTAGCGCAACTTGTTAGCTTTAGCTAGCGCAGAGAAAGGTCAACCTGCTCAGTAGAAGTGTGTTTTACCTTCCTGTTAGAAGCTCTCTTTGTTTGATGCATGTACATTTGATTACTATGTTGATATTGCCAACAGTGCTGAATTTGGACATTTTAACAAATATGCTCTTCATGTGACATTGAAAAGGTATATATTGTTATATACCTGTGTTATGTTCCTATATTTATGTTGTAATTCTCCATCACAGCAAATCAAGTTGAACTTGAACTGCTTAACTTCATTAAAAGTCCTCTTGTCCTTTTGTATGGGAAGATATATAATAGCATTCTGTTTTTTTAAGTATCTCAGCACATTTTAAAGAAATAATGCTTTACCTTTTTGCTAAGAAGATTTTTACGTCTGTACTTGAGTAGGATATTTTGGTACTCTTTCCACCCCCTGACTATCTCCCTCTGCTTTCTGCTTATACTAAAAGCCCCGTGGGGGATTTCTTGTGTTGTGCTCCTCCCTCTCTGTGCCATGCATGTCTCTGGGGCATTGGACGGTCCTGGGAGACAGCTACTGCCCCCCCCAGGATTGGCCCGGTGGTGGCCTGGTCCCCGTCCCAGAAAAAGTCTCACCTGGCTGGGTCGGATGTTTGCAAGAGCTCCCTTGTGGCCTGTAGGGGGTGGCTCTTCCGGAGATAGCGTCGCTGAGACGGAACTAAAAGTGCACAAACAGTATTTGTGGGACGGAGAGCGAGTGGTATTGTGCTTTATGAAGCCGCGGGGCGAGATGCCGCCGCTATGCGCGGCCGCGCTAACCCGTGAAATAGAGTTCAGCCTCCCAGAGATGGCAGCTTGCCACTCACCCATCGGACGTAGAGGCATTCAGATGTGTACAAAGACAGAGAGAGGGGCTCAGTCAATTTCAATGGAGCAACCAAACACACACAATAATGTACACACACCTCCCCAAACACACACACATGCTTTGCTCTACGTACCCACAGTGGGACTCATTACATTATCACATTACACTCTTTCGTCTCTACCCCTTCCACTCCTCCATCATCCCCCACCTCGCTTGCGTTTTTTTTTTCCCTCCATTCCAGGTGTTTACAGCACATCCACTCCCTGTATTATTCCAAAGGTTAATTGTGTCTGACGCCTACAACTTTACCCTCCCTCCTCATCCCTCTCCATCCTCTCTACCTCTTCCACCCTCCTTCCCTCTTCCCTCTCTCTCTCTCTCTCCATTTCACTTTCAATTACCAAACTGCCACCACAAGGCATGTACAAGGGAGAATAAAACACATGCAACCAGGAAAACACACACAGGGCCTTACATGCAGCACGAGAGGCGCTTCATCCATTTATGCATGCCTCATTTAAGTGTTCCTATTGTATGCATCCCCTGGGAGAATGTATGCAGATGGACCGGTGGTGGCGGTGGTGGTGGCGTCACACACACACACACACACACACACACACACACACACACAAGCATGCACGCCTATGTAGCTGGTGTTTTGCTGAGTTTGGGGGCCTTCCTCCTGTGCAGAGAGACATAAAGATCAGTGGCCATAACACACAGCCAAGCATACTGCAGTATATGGCTACAATCAAGCTTTTATGTGGACCTGGCACAATAAAGGAGAGCGAGGACTGAAACGGCCATTCTGCATACTGCGGGTCTTCAAAAAGTGAAGACAGCCAACCATAAAGGCGGAGATATGTGGGGACTGTGAAAATCAGCCAAAAAGAAAAGACCGGAAAAGAGAGATGTCCCGCCGCAGATTTCAAGTTCTCCTCGGCTGGCCGACGAGCTCTCTCTCATCCCGTGGAAACTGTTGTCAGGGTAAAGGGTATTTTGAGGTGTTTGACAGTGTACCATATAAGCGTGGTTTAGGCTGGTTATACCCATGATCTGGGGTGCGTCAAGTGCGTGATCCTACGATACAAAATGTCGGTTTGCGATGTCCAGTCTTTCCCCAGTCCGTACCCCGGCTTTTACGATACCGCAACATCCCTACTGGAGCGTAAAGAGGGAAGAAAGCTACTTTCTATCTCATCCTTCAGCCGAAATCGGCCTTTCCTGGCGGTAGTTTGGCAGCGCGTGCAGAACTGAGCGGTTTGACATCGTTCCCCCGCCGGCATGGTGGCATTCCTTAATACCTCCCCCTTTGTCGTCTCACAGCAGAGCGGGTGCGGCCCCTGAGGTCGGAACCCCACCCCGCCACCATCAAATGTCACTTAAGCAAGGGGGGCAAAACGCGCAAACCCGTCGCAGTGGTCCCTGCAGTCTGGGCTCATTTGCCATCTGCTAAAACCCCGGCACACGGATACACCTGTTACCAGCAACACAAATCATTTTCCTTCTTTAGTGGGATTAGCGCGGCTGGAAAATTAAGCTTGGGGGGGGGGCGGGGGGGGTTGAGCTGGATTGCATTTTGGATAATATTCCAGACGTTTTGTAGCAAATAAAATGAAATCGAGGAGCGATCGTAGCGGTGCAGAAACACTCCCCAAAGTAAAAACGAGAAGGGAGATGTTTCAGGGAAAAAAACCCCCCAAAAAAACCCCATCTCAGAGCAGGATTTCATCAGTGGCCCACATCACATAGCGCCGTGTAGACATCTGAAAATAAAAAGGCCCATTACATCTAGTGGAGGAGCTCCCAATTAAACAAGATGAAATCTCCCAGATTACTGCCGGCGAGGAAGCCGGGATCCCGGCATTAAACAGCCAACATCCTCCCTCGCTCGGCTCTTATCATTACCGTAAAAACCCACCCTTCATCTCTCACCCACCCCCACCCACCTCTACCTCGCACCCACAAAACCCGTCGGAAACGATCGCGCCTCTCGTTCCCTCCGACATCCTAACGAAACAGTGACGCCCCAGCACAAACTAATGACTTTCTACCCCCCCACCACCAACAAACAGGAAACGACTGTTTCCCTTCATCCTACACCGGGTGTGTTTTTTTTTTTTTTTTGCGCATAACATGATGGATTTTTATGACACAGGTTTACGTCCTTGTTACCTTTTACGGCTTCTTATATTTTCTTAAATCAACACAAATTGGAAGTAAAGCATGGCGCTCTTTGGGATTGTTTATGCACGGTTTAGTTGTTTTTGTGTGTGTGTGTGTGTGTGTGTGTCAGGGTGTTTGTTTTTCTGTGTTGTCTCTTATTTCGGAGGCTTTACAGTCAGTCGTTTTTCATTTTTACATCTGTCCCATCAGCTATCTCCCTCCATTATTCCTTACGTTTTTTATTAGGCTTTCCATCTCCATATGCATAATGCACACACTGCTCACTGGCTCTGCCCTCTCTCTTGATTTTCACAATTTCCTCATTCATTTATTTTATTCCCCCCCATCCACATACAGTGCTGTATTTCTTTCTTCGTCTCTCTGCCCACAGCTTGATCCCATCTTTTCCCTGGTCCCACCCATCTTTCTTTCTTTCTTTCCTTTCTTTTTCTTTCTTTCTTGTGTTGTTATTTGTCAGAGGCTGTGTGTTAAGCAGGCCTATCTCCTGTACGCGCTGGCATTTGGGAGCTCTCGTTAACATTTGCTGCGTGTGGTTTTAGGAAAGGTGGCACTGAGACTCGTCCAGCTGCCGCAACCATTCGTCTTTTCCGCGCCCTGCTGGGCGAGCCGCCGGCAAGTGGGACTTGGGTTGTTGGGGTTGGGGTGGGGAGAAAACGATGTACCGGTTAGTTTCAGTTACCTTTTATATATCTTAATCTATATCTTTAGATTTCCTCACTCTCTCTGGGTCTCCCTCTTCACCTCCCCTCCTCTTTACTTCCTCTTCACCTCCTCCTTACCTCCTCCTCCTTTCACCTCTCCTTTAATTCCCTCTCCTCTTCACCTTTAATCATCCTCTTCACCTCCTCCTCTTCACTTCTCCTTTAATCTCCCCTTCCTCTCCACCTTCACTCCCGTCTTCACTTCTTCCTTCCTCCTCTCCTTTTTCACCGCACATCTGCATAGTCTAACTTCTGGGTTTCACTTTCTGGGTTTCTTCTGATTTCCTGTGATTTTCAGCTCTCCATTTGTCTGTCTTCATCCCTCCTTCCATCCATCCATCTCTTCCCCCCACCCCACCCCCATCTTCTTCTTCTGGCTCGATTTGATGGGACACAGGAGACTGCTGTAATTTGATTGGAGGTATTAAAGTTGATTTGATTAAGCGTGTGCCGAATTACTGGCTGCTTAATGGAATCAGGCCCAGTCACCTGCCAGGGTCCCCTAGTCAATGTGCACAGCCTAGAGACTCTCTCACACACACACACACACACACACACACACACACACCCACACAGAAGGCAATCCATTTTCTAAAGCCAATCACATGCTATCTAAAAAGAAGTGCCGACGCTGTAAAAGCCAGTGGGTCGTGACATCACATCCTCCCGCTCACTAGTGTCTGACATCATTTCCTGTTGCTGTGATGGTCATCCTGAGTGACTGTTGGTTTAACCCGCCCCCCCACCATCCGAGGTCTGCATCAATAACCTGTTATTTATCCCCCTGCTATTAATCAGAGCTAGCAGCAACGTCAACAGGCCAAGGAAACACTTTCAATTAGGCTGATAACGAATGAGGCCGGCACGCAGCCAAAACATCGGCGGTAACTCGGGTTAGACTCATATCGGACCAATAATGACCTTTTATTAAAAGTGTTGTCCACCATATCATGGCCCCCTCCTTGACCACAGATTGTCAATATGGTTTTATCATTATTTTTTATTTGTATTATTTCAAATGTCTGACCAGAGAAACCATTCCACTGTGTGTGTGTGTGTGTGGGAGGATTGTCCTCAACAGCTTCAGGGGTTGTCAGTCTGTAAAACCTGCAGTGAAACCTGCCTCACCCTGCCTGGAGGAGCTGCTAACCTACCTGACACTATTTCATTAGCGGGGCTTTCAATGTCACAAATCAATCACGGCTGGTGCCATCGTGGAGAATTGACAGAAAGCAAATAATGGTGAAATATATAACAAACGGGACAAGAAAAAGAGAGATATTTAAAAAAGATACTTGCTTTGTGTCTGTACATCCATTCAGTAATGTTAAAAGTGAACAGTGTGATCAGGTAGATTTGTCTCCAAATGTAGGTTACTCAGTAAACTGTCTTGTCTTTAGCCCTAGTCTCTACTCCAAAACTCCTGGACAAACTGTTAGCTAGCTAACTAGCCAGCAGGCTAATTAGGCAAAGTAACCAATGTTAACATGCAGCTACTAGCCACTGCTAACGCTAGCTTCTACTAGATACGTTAGCTAGTGTGCAAATAAGATGCATTAAGAGCAGGACAGTGACGGCTAGCTGACCAGATGCTATGGTTAGCTAGCTAACAAGCTAACATTATCAACTGTAATAATCAGCTGTTCACAGCCACTCTTGCCCCAGAGCTGAGGACCTCCAATATGGCCGCCAGAGAGAGTGCGTTACATCACTCGAAAGCCCTCTGTGGAGAGTTTTAGTGTCACGTGGTCAAAATGCTGTTTCAGAGACTTTTCCACCCTGAGAAGTACAAAAGTCTGGGGGAAACGCTGAGTCATTGACATTTTTTTTTTTTGGAATGTTTTGGCATGAAAATGGCCAAACTTAAAAGATATTGAACGTCAGCACAAACTATTAGTCATCTTGCAGCTTCAATCCAAAAATATCAGTACCGGGCTTCAAAACCCCATTATGGTCCAACCTTGGTGGTAACTGTAACCACAGAGCATGCACTTGTGTGTGTGTGTGTGTGTGTGTGTGTGTGTGTGTTAAGTGTGATTAGACATGTTATCAGGGTTCCGATTATGTATGAGGCCAACAATTTCTTCACAAGTGCAGCAATATTTTTGCTTGTGTGTGTGTGTGTGTCAGGTGGAATAAGGAGGATAAATGCATCTGGTGGGGACATTTTGTCTATATTTGTTGAATTATGTGTTCATCTGTCACACCAGTGGTCAGAGTGGGAGGGGGAGATGAAAGTAGATTATTCCCACTGGTGACGGCTAATTATCTGTTAGCTATTGTTTGAGTGAAATCTATCATTACAGTGAATGGGTTCATTACTGTATTGCTCTATTTCATCTGTCTCCAGACCTCTCTTCATCTCTCTCTTCTTACCTTTTCTATTCCTCTCTTCGCCTCTCCTCTTCCCTTTCATTTCTTCTCCCCTCCTTTCTTCTCTCGCGTCTTTTCTTTTCTTCTCTGTTCTCCTCTTTTCTATTCTGCTCTCCGATTGTTTTCTCCTTTTTTTCCTGTCTTTTCACACTGCCGCCTCTCCCTTTGTTGTCTTTTCTCCTCCTCTTCTTTTCTTCTCTCCTTTTCTATTGTTCTTTTTTTCCCCTCTCCCTTTTGTTTTTTCCCCTCCTCCATTCTTTTTCTCTCATATCTCATTCTGCTTACCTCTCCTCTTTTCATCTGCTCTGCTCCTTTTCTTTTTCTTTTCTATTCTTTTCTATTCTCTTTCTTTTCTCCTCCCCTTCTCGCCTCCTGGTAGAGGAGTAATAGGAGAGTTATGGTGGTGAGGGCTTGAAAAATCAATAAGCCACCTTGGTCCAGGCTGGAGCACTGCCAGACATGTACACACACACACACACACACACACACACACACACATATGTGCAAACACAAATGCATGGACAGACCCCCTCATACACACAAAGACAAACCAAACAACTGCACAAGCATGCACACACATGCACAGACAGACAGACAGACACACACACACACACACACACACACACACACACACACACACACACAGAGTTGTAAAAGAGAAACAAGTGCACCAACAAGTGCTCTCTCTCTCTCTCTCTCTCTCTCTCTCTCTCTCTCTCTCTCTCTCTCTCTCTCTCTCTCTCTCTCTCTCTCTCTCTCTCTCTCTCTCTCTCTCTCTCTCTCCCCCACATGCACACACACACTGCTGGAGGGATTAGATCTATAGATCAGATTAATGCCAACCATTTAAGAGATGCTCACATATACACGGTGCCCTCATCCTCGGCTCGCTGCATGCATTTTTAATCAGAACGGACCTCGGTCGCCACCATTACACCCCACTAATTATCATGATACAGCGACAAGAAGCAAGGGTTGTTTGTTCTCTACCTCTCTCTCTCTCTCTCTCTTCCTCTCTCTCTCTCTTTGAGTTCCCATGCACCAACACTAACACCTCATCCGTCACATCAGTTGTTTGGCTACAGAAGCTAAGGGTTCAACCAGTACTGTGTTCCCTTTTGAAGGCCAGCACCAACATTTTTAGCCTTAAGTCACCGATCGGTAATATTTTGTGCCAATATTCAGCACTTTGAATTTGACAATTTGTATGCCAAAAAAGTATTATTATTTTCGGGGTAGAAAGCCTCAGAAACAGCATTTAGACCATCATGGGACACTAAAAGTCTCCATTGAAACCCATGGATATGTGCAAGCAAATATCATATAATGTGCAATATATATGCAATATATAATGTAATGTAATATAATATATAATGTGCAGGCAAAATAAAACAAAAGGTTTTCTGTTTTGATATAACTGGTCAGGGAGGAACCTCATATAACCTGAACCTCATCATATCAGAGGTGGACAACACTGATTGGCCAATATCACATATTTACTAAAAGGACAATATCAGCCCCATATATTGGTCTAACCCTAGCACTTTGAAAAGGTGTGTGTTTGCTGCAGACAAGTGTGCGATGAGAGCACTTCAGCATCATCAGATTCTAATCCCATTTCAGATTACTTGTAATACATCAGTGTCAATTTCTGTCAGCAGACTGAACGATGGCGATGTGAACTCAGTCTGTCAGTTTGATCGCTGAAGGGTTGAAAGGAATGTAGTTTTCTTTTAATAACACACTTTGGTGTTTAAATTCTTAACTGCTAGCGGTTGGGTTGTGGAGAAAGGTTTAGAAAAAGGCCTTTCATGTTAAAAGTCTTTGTCCAATGGAATGAATGAAGGATTTATTTTGAAAGAGTTCCTTAAGAAGTTCTAATCATCACAGAATGTAGTAGTAATGTTGAGCAGGGTACAGGAAGTAGATAGATGGAGAGAAAATCAATCCATATATAGGGCGGGTCAAATATTTACATCTCAGAACTGGGTGGAGCAAGCTAAAGCTGGAGTGTGGTTGAAGTGTGGCCTATGACATGATAACTGCATAATGGCTTTTAACTCAAGGTCAATTCAAGCTATCGTTATGAAACTTAAGGAACTCTTCAGAAACTCAATCTTGAATATGAACGCCAAATTTCATGCAAGTCCATCACAGCCAGGCCATATATATAATATATGTACTATAATATATTAACTGCCACCAACAGCTAGTTTAAGTCACTCTGTCTGTCGGTTGGGCAGGCGTTCAGTCGGCTGGTCCCAATAATAACAGGCATAACAGAGCCACTGGACCCCCTCACTGTAGGGGTCAAGCATTCAGGTGTGTACCGTTCTCTTGGTGTACGCCACACATGGTGAAGGATGACTCATCTGACCAGATCACGGTTTCCCACATCTCTGTAGAACAGTGCTGATTGTTCTTGCTGACAGTCTGATCACGTCCTGCATTGACATTCTCCGTCACCTGAGGAGAGTTGAGAAGAGTTGCTCCTCTGTTTCCGACCCTATTTATTGATGTCTTTCCCATAGATCTAAATGCAGATGTCACTTTAGTCACTGTTCCTATTGAAACACCAGCCAGTTGAGCGGTCTTTGTGACTGAAGCTCCTGCCATCCGGGCCCCAATGATGAACCCTCTTTGAAAATCAGTTAGATCTTTTCCTCTTGCCATCTTGATCCAAAATGGAGGTCAACTGGGCCTTCTCAGCATTCTGATACATGCCACAGAGCATGATGGGATGTTAATGGCGTAATCGTATCATGCAGTACACCTGTATGGATCTGCATCCGTTATGTTTCTCCACTCTTTTATTCAGGTTTTGCCTTTAATGTGTCACCTGCCTGCTGTCTCCTATCACTCTTTTCTGCTGCAATGATTTCCAAAAAAAACTGTTTCCAAAATGTTGTCTATGTAATGCTTGTCTTTTAATGCATCGATTTTAAGAGCTTGTGCTGACATTTAAAATGTTCCTTTGATGGCTAACCTGTTTGTGTTTATTTCTGTGCTTGTCCTACCAGGGCAAGACAAAGGTCCCCTCTCTCCGACCAGTGGGCTGTACATGGAGACCCCCAGCTGGGCAGGTCAGTCTGCGTGTGTTTGTGTGTACGTTGTGTGTGTGTGTGTGTGTGTGTGTGTGTGTGTGTGTGTGTGTGTGTGTGTGTGTGCGTGTGCGTGTCTGCCTGTGTTCGTGTCTGCCGCTTCATTCCTCGTTGCGTACAATTGCGCAACACGACACCAGATGCGTTTCCACATCCGTCAGGTTGGGTTGTACATACACTCAGACATCTACTGTACAGTATGCTGCTACCCAAGTGTGCGTGCGTGTGCGTGTCCACGTGCGTCTGTGAGTGTGTGTGTGTGTGTGTGTGTGTGTGCACCCGGCTGTCTTTGTGAGAGTGTGTGTGTGTGTTCAGAGGGGGAATGTGCTGACTGCAGTGCTTTGGTTCTGGGCATGCCCATTAGAAGTAGCTATAAATCCTGAGTGCGTTGCTCTCACTGTGTCAGCAGTCCAGCCAATGAATGGATATTAAACGCCACAAAAAAGCCTCTTTAATTCTGCCTGCCTCTGCCACGCCGCTGCACACTCTCTCCCTCTTTCTCTCCATCTATCTCTCCATCTATCTATCTATCCATCCACCTTTCTTTTCCCTCTTCCTTTCTGTCCCTCTCTTTTTTCCCCCCCTCGCTTATTCAGTGCTCATTCCCTCTCTCTCTCCATCTTTCTCCTTTCTACCTGTAAAATAAAAAGAAGAAAAGGGCCCTTCAGGCCTGTCAGCGTAAAAACATCCACAGTTAAGACCCTGGTATCTATTATTCAGCACTGGCATCGATGAAATATTATTTACAACTGGCTATTTGGCCTTTTTCCTCTGCACTGTAGGCCTATACATGCTTCCCCACCACCCCAGAGTGCTCACAGCTTAGAGGAAAGCAGGATTAGAAAGGAGTTAGGGCTTTGGGTAAAAGCATGCTCACTTGTAACTTGAGAAGCATGTGAATCTGTATTTCCCTAGGATTTTGGGATTGTTGGAGAAGAAGAAGTCATCAATTGAACGGCGGTGAATGCAATTGTAACTGCTATTCTCTTGCATGATTTTTGAAATTGCGATAACACTGGTTTGTGCAGAACGCGGCTCTAGGGAAAATCACGGAGGGGGGGGGCACTTTGAACGCTAAAATTCCAAAACAGCAGTGCATCGATGGCAGCTTGGCTTCTCCGCGTCGAAAAATGTTGGCGGTTTGCCTGTGAACAAGATTTGGAGATCAGATGAACTCGCGCGGTTTGCTTCCGGGAGTAAAATACAAACTGTTTTGATGTTTTTTTACGCTTCCAAGTTTCCACTGTATGCATGCTGTGTTTTAGCGCTAGACTGATAAACCTGGACTGTAAACGCCGCTCATGTTACCCCTGCCCATTACGCAAACCCCGTTGCACGCCATCCACAGCGGCACGCCATCCACAGCCCTGCGCCGTTTGATCATAAAAAAATGTATTATTATTATTATTTCCATTAAATTTGAGGTTCTGAGGCGTGACCCCCTCCCCCTCGGGGCCATCGGGGTGGCTGTCTGTCCCACCGGCGCATCAATACCAATCTAATAGCGGGAGGAAAAGATCAATCTCAACCAGCTTAGACCTCTGGAAGTCCATAGGCCGTACTGTTCTTCTCCTGCTCGCAGTCCGCTGTATTCCTCTAAAATGCGCTGTGTGTTCAGGACAATGTACACAGCATTTTTGCTTTTTGGCTTTGTGGATTTTTTTTGTCATATTTTACACATTTTCTGATTACTACTTGAATAGAGTGTGACTTACGGTGAAAGCACAGCCCAGTTATGGATTACTTCATGTGAGTAATCATTTTAATCAATTTATACCATGAGAGAGTGACAGGAATTCATAATACACATAATAAGCCGTACGACTAGGGGTACACACACACACACACACACACACACACACACACACATACACACGAACACAAACAGTTCCACCTCCCTCTCCCTAATATCAATTACAGCTTGGCCTGGTTTAGCCTCTATCAGTGTTCGTCAACAGGCCTGCAGGCCCAATCAGGGCTCCGCAGCCCAATCGCACTGACGTGACAGCTAATTGGAAAGTTCGGTAGCGCTCAAACAGAGGCTGATTGTTGGAGAGAGTTTGCGGCGTCTTTGAAGCTCTGTGATGAGATGTTCGTTGGCGATACGGCGCCGGAGCAGCGGTGGCAAAAAGGCACGTTCACCGCACTCATATGTAGTTCAGTGTTTGCAGTTCAGTGTATTATTATTATTTTTTTTTTCTACCAGAGAAATCATCCCAGTGTGGTGTCAGTCTTAATGAAACTGCCTTAAAGGAGCAGTTCATCCCCAAATGTAATTCTTTTTTTTACAGCTCCAAATATTTACTTCATCATCTCCTTCGTTTCCCCTCGTCCGCACGTGCACCCTGCAGCGCCGGCGGGAAGTACTAGATGGTCGCCGCGTTCTAAAATGACTGTCAGCAAGACAGAAGACATCGGAGATAAGGAAGTAAATATTGGACTTGTGGACACACGGCGCAATCATTTGGCTCCAAAACACCCAGAAGTGTGCTCGGAGACATTTGATTTTTTTGGGGGGATTTTTTTTTTTGAGCTGTAAAAAGATGGCCCTGTTAACGTCAATCGTTTTGGCGGTCCTACAAACTTCAGTGGAGTTTTCACTGACATGGGGATGAGTAGATCATGACTTTTTTGGGGGGGGGTGAATTAGTGGGGGGCTTTTTTCCCTTAATGGTCTGAATGCCGTTTCAGAGGCTTTTCCATCCCCGGCCAGGTGAAACACTGAATACTCAGAATTGTTTATATATAAATTGTTTCATTTCGACATATTGGATATCGGCAGAAAGTTAACGGCTTTCCGCAGCTTCGATCCAAAGATATCGGTATCAGTATCACCCATATCGGTGTAACCCTGTTGTCAATAAAGCAATACCAAAAGTTTTCTAGAGCCTCACTTTGGGAGAGAGTTGTTCATCTACACCAATACTTATTAAAACCTTCCAAGATAACAGGAATAATCAATGTAAACATGGCAACCCTCCTACCACACGGATTAATAAAGTACCGATCAATCTAAAAACCTTCTGTTTCAGGGTGTGTTTCCTCTGTACGGTCTTGAGTTTCTCCATTGCCCCGCAAAAGCTCCACGAGGCTTGTCTTCTCAAAATTACACAATCAAGCAGAGGGCCCCTCGCTGCCCAGAGGTTAATGGAAGCTCTTGTTCTCCTCGCCGGGAAATTAGCCCCGACTCCCGCGCTGTTATTTTATGTCCGGTCGCATATCCGCCGTCAAAGCGGCTAAAATGTATTTTGCCGAACGAAAGAGTTAACGGGGGACGTGGCCGACAGATGGGACACTTACACTTGTAAATGGGACGCGGGCTAATGCGAGACGACGGCGCGGTCCAGTCTGGAGACGTTTGCCACGATCAGAATTGACCGGCGATTGGTCCCCAGATGTGCAATGAGCTAACGCAAACTGTCCGGGGCAATGCTTGATTTCCCGATGCCGATAGTATAGTTATGTCTTAATGTTGTTGAAGCTTTAAGAGTTTTGTTTCCTCGTCATTAAAAATTAAAAGGCTAGCCTTTAATGGTGATAGCACAAAGCAGCCGGCTAGCTGTTAAAGCTGCTCTTACATTATTAACACAAATAAACACTAGCATCCCGGATCGGAGAGAAAACATCACGCTTGATGATGATTTAACGGACACACACACACACACACACTCAACATGTATGTATGTATGTGCGTAGTTGTGAATACAAACACGTGAACTTTGGCCGAACACACATCGACGCGAAAGGGTGAAAAGGTTCAATGGGCGCAAACTGTGGTCATTTTGTATTCATTGCCATTCAGTGTGAAGACACACACACACACGCACACACACACACACACACACAGAGAGAGCACAAATGATGAAAGCTGTCTTTGTGTTTGTTAAAGTGATGTCCGGCATCTCTGAGCTGCTTTTAACACTCCCAGAAAGGCCATTACAATTAAAGGAGGGCCCCGGCCAGAGCGGTGGGGGGGTGGGGGGGCGGGGGGGGGGGAGGAGTGTGATGGGAGTAAAAGAGGGATGTCGGCACAAAGAGCGGCGGAGAAGCTTTTAGCCGCTCGCTTGCAGGAGTAATGTCCAATTACTGCACCGTTTGAGCCCCGGCACTTCACACTGTCATCAGCGCACAAACACCGGGGTTATGGCCCTCCGCAATGGGGCCGGTTGTCAGCCGCTATGGATCACAATCAGCCCCGGCGTCCTCTGGCCCGATCGGCGAGGACGGGGGCATTTCACATGGAATATTCATGCTGTTTTGGCCGGTCGCGACTGGGGCCCCCGAGAACTCTCCGGCAATGAATTTCAAAACAATCGCCATGAATTCACTTTTTTCCGTCTCCTCCTCCTCCTCCGACGGTACGCCACGGCGTTCGGGGTTAGCATCGGCGGGGTTGGTGCACGGTGCTATATTTGTCCCCCCCCCCGGCTTTGTAGACGATGAGGGGGGGGAAAGAAAAAGGCAGCGGTGTTTTGTTTTAGTTGTTGTTTCATCCCCCCCCCACCCCCACCCCTCCTTCTTGCCAAAGCGTGACAGGTTCTGACCAGCAGGTGGTACCAGATATTTAACTTTCATCTCTTTGTTTCTTTCTGTCTCTATCTATCTGTACATCTCTCTCTCGTACTCTGAAGGCTCTCACAAACCTGAAAGTGGAGAGAGATCGTTGCAGGTGTAGTGCACAGAAACATGCTTGTACAAGTTGTGTTGTGTTGAGTGAAATCATTCCAAACGGGCATACTACTCTGAAATGTTTCCTTCTTCTAAATCAAAACATATATTTGACCCAAGTGCTAATTTATGTACACATAAATACTCGAAATCTGACTGAAAGTTTGCAGTTTGGCGAGTTGTTTTTGCCTCCAATTCCCATAATTCCTTCCCTGTTGCTTTAGTGATGTTGACGATCTACAGAAACAATCAGAGAAATTAAGGGAAATGCCTTCAGGTAACTTGGCCACAAACTACACCTTCTACAATCCCAAATCTCACCAATTGCAGCGGCCAACGCTGCACTGAACCTTCATGAATGCGGCTGTGCACGTGCTGATGGGTGGGACGATAGGATCCACTGCACTTGCAGGATTTGTGAGCCAATTTGTGAAATTTGGATTTATTGGATTTTTTTTTTTACGGCTCTTTTGATGCTTTTCTATGCACTATAAAGGCCAGTGGATTTGGAGCATCTAAGAGAAAGCCGATGAACCATCACTTGAAGTGGGTAAATATACTTCTAAAATAAAATAAATAAGAGTAGCTGTTCTGTTTTCTTGTATCATTTGTATCAACACTGGTTTTCTACTAAAAAAGGAGGAACATTTCAAAAGCTGAGATATTGCAATCCTAAAATTCTAAATAGCAGTCATTTCACAGCACTTGTCCTTTCTAGTGTTCTGTTTAACACACACACACACACACACACACACATACACACACACACACACACACACACACACACACACACCTGTATGCCGAACATGCAGCTTTTCAATCGAATGCAGTAACATGCTGAGGCTGCTTGTTAGAGTCTGTTCTCACCTGTTTAATGACCAGTGCCAAGATGGGGGTCATAAATGTGTGTGTGTGTGTGTGTGTGTGTGTGTGTGTGCACGCATGTATGAGTGCATTTGTGTGTCTGCATGTGTGCATTTGTGTGTGTGTGTGTGTTTGTGCGTGTGTGTTTGCCTTCATGCATACATGCAGGCACACGCACGTGCACACACACACAGCTAGAAATGTGCTGACCATCCGATCGTTAAGTGAGCGAGAGGGCACGCTCGCAAGTAGTGTCATTATGTAATGACACACACACACACACACACACACACTGCAGTACACTGAGATTTACAATCCATCACACTGGTAGAAATATCACAAATATACAAATCCATAACAGCTATAAAAACATCATATCTAAAATCTTCCACACTTCCTGTCACACCGTCCGGCCAGACAGGAAGGTAGGAATAGCCCCCCCCCCCCTCAACCCCCAACCCCCCACCCCCCTCCTTTTCCCTTAAACTTGATCTCCACCATCCTCCCCCACAACCCTCTCTCTCCCTCTCTCTCTCTATGCCTCTCTCTCTATCTCTCTCTCTCTTTATTCTCTCATTCATCATGTTGACAACAGCGCGGCTACTTTTGTGAAATGGAGAAAAATGTTTAAGTCAGCTCCCCCCACCCCACCCCACCCCACCCCTACTCCCACCCCACCCCCAACCCTCTGTGTGTGCATGTGTGTGTGTGTGTGTGTGTGTGTGTGTGTGTGTGTGAGAGAGAGAGAGAGAGAAGGAAGGGAGGAAGAGAGTAATTTCTACTTTGTGGAAAGCACTTTACATATGACACCCGTATGGGATTCGGCTGCAGATGCAGAGTTGCTGGTTATTAGTGAATTGACTCTCACTCTGCGCCCTAAACTTCATATACGGAGAACTATGGATGGCAGGCACGCTCACACACACACACACACACACACACACACACGCGCGCGCACATACAATATACCTTTGCTTCATACAGCAGCAATTTGAACCCGCTATCATTCCGAACACTCGTATCACAGAGAAACGGTGGAAGGTGGAACATTAACACACACACACACACACACGCACACACAGCGATACACAAATAAAAAAAGCGGGATTTTCATCTCCCCGTATGTCACATCCACTTACCCTTGATATTGCGTGAATCCGGTTCCCGTCTTATGGGAACACGTGTGTGTGTGTGTGTGTGTGTGTGTGTGTTTAAAAGAGAGAGAGAAATCCTGCCCTGCAAGTCATTTAGGTGCCAATATTGCTCCTTCCCTCATCTCTGGTGATATCAATAAGCAACACAGCAACCTCCGCTTCCACTTTGATTTAGAGATATTTACTCCCTTTCGACTGTGCGTGTGTGTGTGTGTGTGTGTGTGTGCGCAAACATGCATGTGCACGCGCATGCAATATACGACTTTAATTAAAACAGTGTGTTCTATCCGATAAATGATGTGGTGTATGTTTTCCGGAGGTTGATACAGGCCTTTGATCTTTGTCACGGCTATATGGATCAAGATTTAATACACAACATCAATTTGACTCTGCTCTCTTCTGATTGGCTGACAGAACGATGATACCGTGTTGTCCATGCTGTCAATGCGGGCTGAGGCCCAGAGAGGTTGGAGGTGGTTTAGTGTGTGTGTGTGTGTGTGTGTGTGTGTGTGTGTGTTCGCTTACCATCTCTGATTTTTGTACATTCAGTACATTAGCCTGCATTTGTGTCCTTACTGTACCTACGAGTGTGTGTGTGTGTGTGTGTGTGTGTGTGTGTGTGTGTGTGTGTATGATTTTGAAGGCACATTAGCATCCCTACTGTATCTGCAAGTGTGTGTGTGTGTGTGTGTGTGTGGGGGGGGGGGGTATGTAGTGTGTGGTTTTCTTCTTGTCCTGAACATTTGTGGTTTTGAAGGTGCGTTAGCCAGCATTTGGATTGTTACTATACCTACAAGTGTGTGTGTGTGTGTGTGTGTGTGTGTGTGTGTGTGTACGTGTGTGTGTGTGTGTGCTGTGTGTGTGTGTGTGTGTGACGGTGGCTAGACTCAATCGGACCTCTCCTCTCTAACTCTGACCGCCCTCCTCGGGGATGTTGATTATGCTTTGTTGGGGCTCCTTAATCTTCATTAAAGATTGAAGTGGAGGAGGAGGAGGAGGAGGACGAGGACGAGGAGGAGGAAAAACTCTGCAGAGGAAGACACCAATTAAATATTTAACGGCGAGATAAGTCCCTATCTTTGACTCCCACCTTTTCCCGCTCGGCGTAGGGTGACTCGGGGGGCGCGGCGAGAGGTCGCACGGTATTATAAGCTTTCACCCGACAGGAGGGGGGGATGGATCGCCTTTCATTTCTGGCTGCCCTGATAGCGGTGGGCAGCCCTAGAGCCGTGCCAGCCCCGGACACTGCCAGCACCATTATCCTTTTAATTACTCGCCGCCCCGTCGGCTGGATGTGGAAGTCCCAGCGTTGCAGCACCGGAGGAACCAACGGTTTAATAAACGTCAGGGCGAAGCCTTATCGACGCCAGCATGGTTCCGCCGCTTCATCAGTTATACTGTAGGGCTTACTGTACTGTGTGTGTGTGTGTGTGTGTGTGTGTGAGAGTAAGGCTAAAGTGTGCATGTGTTGCAGGGGTGACACTTGGCTTTCCACTCCCTTTTTGGTTTCCCCTCTGCGCCCTCTTTGCTCTCTTTCCACTGCAAAGCAAAAAAAAGTCCTTTAGTGTTATATTTAGTTTTTCTTTAAAACAAGTGGCACATTCTGCCAACGGGATTGAGAACTATCCACTTATTTCTGACGCCGTTTCTCTCGTTTTGGGGAATTTTCCAGAATGAAGTTCCGATGTCTCGGATGAGGCAGGCCACTGAACTAGTAGCACGGAAACGACGCTTGATTCAAGAGAATTCTTAAAATGATTTAGGATGGAAAAGGGTGAAATCCTCTCACCATCTTGGCTTCTTGGTTAGGAAAAAATATGAGATTCTAAGACTGGATTTTTGCAATGTCTCTCTCTCTCTCTCTCTCTCTCTCTCTCTCTCTCTGTCCCTGTGAAGTTTTTTCCCGCTCTTTTAAGAGTGATCTTTTAAGGGCAGGTGACATGATCTTTCCCAGTGTGATTGTTAGAGAAGGTAGAGGCTGAATAGACTTTTTTCCTCTCTTCCTATCATCCACAATGAGCAGCACTACCTACTGCTCAGAGAGAGGATGTGAAGTAGGGTTAGACCCATTTACTGGCTTGCTGACACATAAAAAAAATAATATTTTGTTTGCACATTTTATTTATCCTTTTACTTGTATCCTTTTACAGGCTTTTCCACCCTGACAAGAATACAATTCTGGGGAGTGACACTGAATACTTTCTTGGGCATGAAAATGGTCAAATTTGTTGCGACCCAAAATATTGGTGTCGTTCTAACATGAGTGAAGCATGAAGGTGAGAGGGCTGAACCACACCTCCTCACTCTATATCCTTCTATCCCAACACAGTCATGATTTTTTTTTTCCCCCTTCCTTTTTATTCTCATCACACCTTGGACCACTTCCTCTTCACCTCCCTCCCTTCCTCTCAGTATAACACTTATTTATATCCACAAAACCCCTCTGGAGATGGTGGATTTCCCCAGAGGAGATGGTGAGAAGCTGCAGGAAACACAACCGTCTCTGCCTCTTCCACTTAGCGGGCCGCAAATTGATGTTTCCTGCTTTTCCTGTGTCCGTCCATCTCCAAGGTGATGGGCGGGATTTGATTTCTAAGGATTTTTTTTTTAATTGAAGCTGCTGATAACTGACATCATACTTGTGTGCAATTCAGGTTCAGGCCTTCCCATAGACAACTGGTGTAGTACGGATCTGCAATCATATCACAGGTGGATGACACCAACTGACCGATATATCAATCTAACCCTACTGACAGGCAGATGGGGAAACACCCAACAGTGGTGGAGGAGAGGTGGGTGTGTGTGTGGAGGGGGGGGGGTGCTGGAGGGATCATAACTTCCTGCCTTTAACAAAACAAATTGTATTAGTGTTTTCCGGCTTGGACCTAATGGCCACGGTGCTTGTTTTAGCTGTAAATTGTGAACGTCGCGAGGCACGGGGCCGGTCCCTCGAGGCCCCTGCTCATTTACACTCCTAATGACTTATCGGGCAGCGCGGAGAAAGGATGTAATTGCTTTGGCTTTCACACCGGGGTCAACTTAACAAAACACAGGGTGAGAGAGAGAGAGAGGTACGGAGCAAATGCAATGTGAAACATTGCAGCCTGTTTGATTAGGAGAGTGATGCACTGGGAGGCGATGGGGGGGGGGGGGGGGGGGGGGGGGGGGGGGAAGAGGTGTGAGTGCAAAGGAACCCGAGACCCAAGTATTAATGTTGAAAGTGAGCACTTGGCTTTGTGTGCTGACGGAGGCCGAGTGTCCAATCCAGGCCAGATGCTTGCCAGTCAGCGTTGTTCGCCTCCAATTTTATGGATGTGTGGTTCAAAGAAAAGCAAAGGAATCAGGGAACCGGTGATAGTATATATGAAGTATACAAACCAACCAGTATTTTTCTACCATATGTATAAAAAAAGTATTTGGGAAATCCATTTTTTGGCTTGCCACTTCAGGGAGGTCAGAGGTCAGGGTGCGCTACAGGAACAACACCCGTGGAGCCTCTCGTTGTGTAGTGTAAGTCCGGCGCCTTCAACCGCTACACCCTTAACCCACCTCTAGGTGTTAATACCACCCTATGGTAGACTGATTTTTCCCAGAGAGACAGGTGGGTGCGCTCTGTATTGCCTGAACCGCATCCCTATCTTGGATGGAAGTCTCTCGTAACCATCTGTCCCAGTCCAATCCGTGGCTCTCCACTGTGCTAACACATGTTAAGCCTGTCTCCCTCCCATGTAAGCCTATGGGTAGACGGTGCCACCGTAGCGTGCCTATAGCCGACTCCTTCAGCGGCGCAGGCATCGGCAGGTGGTTTCAACACAATTAAAGAACTGCTTAATAAATAATAGCCAGCCTTTCTTTCTCTCCCTCTCTCCCCTGTGATAAATCCATTACGATGGCAGACCATAGAGTTTCTCCTGTTTTTGCTCAATAATTGATGAAGACAAATTCCTGCAGGCGCTAATTAGATCAACAGGAAATTAGTATTTATTGGAATGCGGGCCTTCGGAAAAGGTCGTATTGAATATTTACTCAACGTCTAGTCTTCCGTGCAGCGCTCTTTCATGGTTACGCTAAAGGTTTTAATGGAAAGTCTATTGCCCAATACAGTCAACGGTGTTTGAACAGCGTCGACGTATAGGGAGAAGGAGAGGCTGATAGACGAAAAAAAGGGAGGGCGGGGGGGGGGGAGAACTGAACGGTACAGTAGGGAGACCGGCTTCGCTGTGTGCTTTTACAGTATAGCGGTTAGGGAGATATGCATCCAAATCCCAGCACAAACGCCAGCCTTTTAACCCGTCACATCACAAACACGCGGCGGACAGATGGATAGATAGAGACGGCAAGAGGAGCGAGGTGCCGACAGCCAATGGCAAGGCCCCTGTCTCGCCCCCCCCCCCCCGTCTCTAATGAATAGAGGAACATATATGACACACTGTAATGTGTAATATGTCACTGCGTGTGTTCTCTGCATGGAGGCATGTCTGTTTGGATGAGACTGGATGTGTGTGTGTGTGTGTGTGTGTGTGTGCAGCACACATTAAAAGCATGTCTGTATAGTTCTGCGGGATGTGCCATGTCAATTCCCCAGGCCTCTGTTCACGTCAGTCTGATTTCCCAATGCCGTTAACCCACAGTGGAGTTTTAAATACACGCCGGCGGTCGGTCTTCAAGGGAATCGCCGTGTTCAAAAAAGTGTCAGAGCTTTATTGAACGCAGACACAGTATATGGTACAAATTACAAACCCTGCAAGAAGTATAGAGCTTTTGAGATGAATCAATTAACACAAAAAAGGCTGTTTCCAGGACATGTATTTACTCAGAATCCATAGGTTTATACACAGACTCATCATTTGAGACGAAGGTCAGGCCCAAGCTGTCGGTACAGTAAGTAAATCATTTCAAGGCATAAATAAAAGGATTTCTGGCCGTACCGCCGGGGTAGATAAGCCTCACAGAGGGCATATACTCTGCCATCTGCCCTTCAAGACTCATTGGTTCATAACTACACTTTCATAACCACCATTTTTTTAATATCATCTTCGCCCGAACGGGTGGTGGTATGTTCTGAAATATCTCTGAAGTATGTGCTCTTCAGACACACTTTGCTACAACTTACGTGTGTGTGTGTGTGTGTCTTTAGATATGGGCGACGGTGTGTCTTGCACACTATCAATAATGAATCTGGCGGTTGTGTTTACAGTGAGAGAAAAGTAGAAGTTGCACCAGAAAAAAAAATGTCACGGAGAACCACATCGAAGTGTTTTCTCCCGGTGTCGACAGCTTCACAGTTTCAACAGGAAGCAAGTAGGGACACACTCTCTTCAAAAAAGATACGGCTTTGTTTTTCGCAGACAAGAGTTTACTTTGGTTTTCGGCAAAAACACATCAGTCACAGATAAATCAACAGCTTGGTCCGGGACAGAGAAAGCATGCCTTCCTCTCGCTGTTTCTCTACGGCGGTAAGCACCGCGAACATCCAGCGTTACATCCCGGTTTCGTCTCTCGACACGAACATCTTACAAACAACGCTGTTATTACAAGGCAGTGCCCTAGACAGTATTACATTAACATTAACAAACAGTTATTGTATAGATATAGAAACAAGATAGGCCGACATTTTGAGAAATCTACGGTTGATACACATCAAACAAGATTAGTTAAAGAATGTGTGAGCGGTGTAGCCAAAGCAGCTAAATACAAGGGAATAAAAATTAAAAAAATATATATATAACTAATATATAACAGTAAAAAGAAAAATCTGTTACACTTGCCTGATTGTGTGTCTCTCTGTCTCACACACACAGTACAGTACAGTACAGTACAGTACAGTACAGAACAGTAGGTATAGCACTACATATTCAGGCTAATGCACCTACAAAATCACCAATGACAAAGAGAGATACACACACACAGGTACAGTAGGAACACAAATACATTGGTATGTGTGTGTGTGTGTGTGTGTGTGTGTGTGTGTGTGTGTGCTAGATTTGAAGTCCTCATATTAGCTTTCAGTCCTGCTTTAGCCTCTCCTTTAATCAGCGTCTTGCTAATTGGCTCTCAGCCCGCACCTTCCTCCTTCCTGCTTGTTATGCTAACTTATTAGCGCAGATTAGCATCAGGACTGATTATCGGTAGCTAGGCCCCTAGGGGAAGGTGGGGGGAAGGGAAGTCAGCTCCGTTTGCCATTTCACACACTGTAATAAGACACTGCTAGAAAGTATCCATCTAACAAGTCATTCCAAGTGTTGAATCTTCAAGTACTGCTTTCCTTAGTGAATCGTTTGAATTGGAAACGTCGTTGCACGAACATGACGGAAGTGTTTCACATCCGTGGCACGTCTTCACCAATCAGACCTCTGGTCGTTTCTTACACTGGATATAATATACGGATATATTTTTCTTTAAACGAGTGAACGTGACCTGCCGGTGGGGCCTGAGATGATTTCAACACGTTTTGAGAATGCTCTTGAATCGAGTCATTTTTCTTGAGCCCCACCTGGCAGTTTGTGTCTCTTGTTTTAAGAATGATGCTTTAACTGTGGGGCCATTTGCCTTTTGTAAATCAGTGGGGGAAAGTATATAGTATATGTGTATACATACTGTTCCAAAGCACCCCTGCAATGAAACATATTTCGTATTCGAAGAGCTGACACTACAATGAATTAATTTTGTTCAAAAGCAGAAATGTTAACTGATGACTTTGTCAACTACGTAACGTGACATTTTTTGCTCTTTCGGGCCTTTACTCCACATGGAAGCTTAGAAATACCATGTAAAAAGAAACTTCATGAATGTTACACAAATTGTTTTGTTGGTTTTTGTGACTTTAAAATCAAACAGGGGAAAAAAGTTATGTGCAGCATAGTTTTTATACATAAACAACAGTTGCCATAATACGTAAAGGGGGTGTTTTTGCTCAAACATCATGAAAAAGCATTTAAAAAATGATTAATAAAAATATATGAAAGATATATCCCACGGACATGAAATGCATAGACCTCACTCACTTGCTCACTCACATCCTGCATATGGATTGCAGACATGAAACCCTTGATGATGATGATGATGATGATGATGATGATGATGCGTTCAGTTGCATTCAAATGCTGAGGGAGGGTCTTTTCGGTGGTTTGCCGCGGTGTTTATCAAGACGAGCGCAGCCTTCCTCTTTATCGGTGCAAAGGAAGTAGAGGATAATAGAAGATCAAAAATTAGGATGAGGGGTCTCTGATCTCAAAAACTAGACTAGGCAGGGAAAGAGAGAGAGGATGAAAGAAAGAAGGAAGGAAGGAAGGAAGGAAGGAAGGGGCACCCCTGCATCTATATTTTGCCACCAAAACTTCCAAGCCTGCTTCTATCCTCTGAATTCCTGGGGACTCAATGGAGGAATGACTGATGACTGCCAAGATATTATTATTTGAACGGTGCTGAAATGATTTAGATCACCAAACTATCAGCTCGGAGGGAACACTGGTCCCCGAATGCTACCTTGATTTTAGTGCCACACCTCGCCATACCTGATTGACAAAGAGGGAAAGAAGGGGGGAAAGAGAGGCTAAAAGTGAGGCCCCCCTGTACCTCCTCTCGTCTCCCTCCTGCATGTGATATATTGAGCATAAAACATGATGAAGCTGTGCGATAGGACAGGAGAGGCCAATGACTGAACAAGGCTTTGATGGGCTTATTATTCTAACTTTGATTTATGGTAATTGACCTCTAAGCGGAGACGGTCATAATTAATCGTGAGGGGAAAAGGCCAAGTCTGCTCCCTCTCTCTTCTCTTTGTCTCTCTGGTCTCGCCCCCCCCCCCCCCCCCCCCCCCCCTTCTTGCACTCTCCACAAGGGTTAGACGGATACAACTAGGCCGATATTGGCCTTTTATTAAAAATCAGATATCAGCCAGCCAGTATCACTCACCTCCAGTGTGTTGGAAATGATGCAGTTTGATTGATTGGATTTTTTGATTTTTTTTTACAGTCAAACATAATATATTCATATTTAATAATAATAATACTATTTCAATATTTTATAATAATAATATTTTAATATTTTATAATAATAATAGTAATAATAATACTTTATTTCTTTCTAGTACAATTCCGGACTTTCAAGAGCACCTTGTGGTTGTTTGTTTGGGTGATACCTGATATCTTTCCCCTCCAAAATGTCAGTATTGCTATCAGCCTTCAAAAACACAGATTGGAGGTTTTGTTTGTACAGACTTTCCTCTGGAGGCAGAAATAATCACACTGGCTGAGGTAAACCTCAGTGGGCGGAGCCAAAGAACCACACTTTTTTTCTGGTAACATTAGACTGAAGCTCAGAGGAAAAAGGCAAGAGGTAAGCTAGCATATTATGATGCCTAGCGCTCTGCTACTGACTGAAATAATACAATCTAACCATGTTATCTGGGTTAGCTAGTTAGCCTAGCTGACCTAGCAAGTTCAACCTAGACATGCTAGCCTCTAAGACAGGTCTATCATTCACAGGTTGTTTTCCTTCTTTGCCATTCAAGTTTGCCAGTTAGCTAACTTAGCTGGTTATTTGGCTCCGCCCACTGAGGTTTAACTCTCTACCTCTACTGCTCTGTCGCCCCCCCCGTGTCATCCCTCTCTTTTCTCTTCTTCTCTGTGCTTCCTGGCCTTTCTCTGTCACGCTGACTTACCATTGTCTTGCCGGAGTAGGAGATCAGCATATTGCTTCTCCCAGGGAGTCGCTGAATGGGAATGAGCCGGGATGAATCTCTCCCTCCTCTCCCTTTTCCCTCCCTCGCTCCTTCGCTCCCTTATTTGTTTCCCTCCTCCCTCCTTTCATTCCATCAGGGCTTCATCCTCCCTTCTCTCATTTCCGAAAGCAGGCACAAGGGTACGGCACACCTCCTCCTCCTCCCACCTCACCTCCCTTTCAGATGGAGCATAGAGTGATTAGGGGAGGGGGAGTGGGAGGGAAGCAGGGGGGGGGGGGGGGGGGGGGGGATTGGAGGAGAGGAGAAGGTGGTGGGAAAGAGATGAATTTCAAGATGGAGGTGTGCTCTTATTTGCCTCCTCAGTTTGGGTGGAGTGATTAGCGCCGGAGAGCAGGAGAGGATGGGGGAGTGAGCAGGGGAGTGAATCTACATGATGGATGTGCTGTACGTCGCACCTCCTCTCCTCCACTCTCCTGTCTTTTCACCTCCTCTTCTTTTTTCTTTTCTCCTCTCCTCCCTTAGCTCTTCTGCTTCTCCTCTCCTGTCCTTTCCCCTCATCTCCTTTTCCTCTCCCCCTTCCTATATTTCCCTCTCCTCCTGTCTCCTCTCCTCTCCCCTCTTTTTACCTCCTTACTTTGCTCTCCTCTCCTCTCCTGTTTTTTTCACCTCCCCTCCTTTCCTCTCTCCTCTTCCGATCTTCATCTCAACGATAACAAACATCAACTTCATCCCTCCCTCCCTCTCCTTCTCTCTCTCTCTCTCCCCCTCTCTCTCTCTCTGTCTATGTCTCTCGCCCTCCCAGCGGTGGTGATAGTGACAGTGTGACAGCTGTGTGCCGGCCATATCAGGCCAGGCCTTTGATCACTCTCCCAGCTCACCATTGTAGCTAATGAGAGGAGCAGTAGGGCTTCGGGGCTCGCATACTGTAACTCCCATGCCCCCATCTCCCATTCCCTCACCTCCTCTCTCTCTCTCTCTCTCTTTTTTTTCTTCCCTTTTGTCCTCTCCATTCCCCTCCATCCTTGCAGTATCTTTTTACCTCCACCTCCCTTTTTCTCTGCTACTTGCTCCTTGCGTCTTTGAAGGTTGACGCCGATGGTGTTACCAGTAGCTGATGTAAATATGTAATCAAACAAACTGCATCATATCATAAATCAGAGGCGAAGACACTGACGCTCCAATATTCCAACTTTAATAAAAGAAAAGCCAATACCGCGCTCACCTCCCCCTGTATGAGCAAACCGATGCACGGCGTGACCCCACTTGCTCTTTCCATTGGCATAAGACAGAGAGAGAGAGAGAGAGAGAGAGAGAGAGAGAGAGCATCTTCTCCCGTATCGCCTCCCCTGACACCGTCACAAAGCAGCCTTTGTACTCAGATGAACCCTGCTAGTCAAAAAAAGAACTCATCGCGGTTTCAATGTCGAACGCGCCGCGCCGGCTGCCGCACAAAGCCGACTTCTCCGAGTCTGGCTCCGACACAAGACAAGCCCTATCCGCCCTCGAACGACATCAATCTGTTGATTCAGTTAGCGGCGTTTGCTTTCGTATACATCCAAAGCCGTCTGTAACGGGGGGGGGGGGGGGGGGGGGCAATACAGAAGAGACATTTACAGACTGAGCCCTCAACTCTGATCGATTCCTCGCGTTCTTTTTTTGCGTCCTATCCTCTCTTTCAATTCCTTCTTCTTTTCATATGCTCCTTCCTGCAATTTCTCTTGTAATTTCTCCCTCCCTTTATCCTATCGTCACCTTTTTTCTTTCCCTTCCCTTCCCCTCTCCCTCCCTCCACCTCACTTTGTTTCGCGGTTCCCTTACGATCCACCCCCTCCTCTCCTCTCCTTCCCCGTCTCGGTGGCAGGCTTGCCGGGGTTGGAGAAATGAATTTCTCCTGTTCAAATGCAGGAATGGAAAGAAAAGAAAAACGGAGGGGCACCGAAGAGAGAGAGAGAGATGGTGTTAATATTGATCTTGGTTAATTAGATTCCTATCGCAGTCCCGTGGGGGGATCCGAGTGGCGAGGCTCGGTGTTTGAGTCCAAGCCGGGGGGGGAAAACAGAGTCAGAATTAGAAGGAATTCCATCTTAAATAGTGTCCTGTTTGGACACAGCAGAGGAATCATATTTGATATACTCACATCACCGTGCTTTACTCTAATTAGAGCTCCTTTTGTCTTTTCTCTGCTTGGTGGCGTATATATATATATATATATGTCTCCTGGCTTCATTTCCATTTTACTCAGTGTGTGTGTGTGTGTGTCGGGGATGTGGTTCAGTGCTCCCTGTGAACATGTATGATTACCCAGAAACATGTGTAGCCCAAAGGATGTGGGGCTTTAGCAGGCGAAGCGCCGCTCCGATTCGTACACTCGGAAAGATAAGGCCTGCTCGTATTCCTCTCTCATCGCGACTGGCACATACCCCTCCGCACGTCGCACATACACAGGCTGGAATCGTAGGGGACAAGTAACACTGTGCAGTTTTTCCGTGGATGAATCCATGTCGCTAGCATATCTGTTTAGCTTCCTGGAGGGAAAAGTTTATCCGGTGGGAATCCAGATCACTGTAGTAGTGCAGCGGTATGTACTTTGTCAGATACCAACGAACACGATATTCCTTTTGCAAGCAAGCGCGCGTGGAAGCTGGCAGCGGCTGTAGTAGTGAAGTAGTACTGTGCCATAGCCAGTATTCTAGTAGTAGCGGTGTAGTCGTAGTAGTAGTGTAGCTTCTTTGTTTGCAGCTGTAAAACCAAAAGAAGCATTTGCTCTCCGCTTGTACTGCAGTAGTTGTGTAGTGTGCGCTCCGTCAGAAACGTTGCAAGCGGGCCTGAAAGTTGGTACATAAAAAACTGCAGTTGTGCTGTACTAGTACCACAGGGTATGCTCTGTTAGATGCAGAGCAACGCGGTATTCCTTTTGCAAAAAGGTGCGTTGAAATCGGCGGCGGTCATGTGATAGCTGTAGCTGTAGTAGTAGTAGTCGTAGTAGTAGTAGTAGTAGTAGTTGTAGTAGTGTATGCTTATATGTAGCACTGTAGTGTTGAAAGATATGCTGTGTTGGATGAAAAGAAACATTCCCATTTGGTTTTCCCGCACACGTCCGGGAGTTGCCGGTGACACATCCTGTCACGGAGCGACTGACCCCCCCCCCCCCCCCCCGCCCCCCCGGGGTGTCCGGTCTTTGTCTTTCTGAAAAGCGAAACTCGGCGCTCGTCAACAACGAGGCTTTCTCCCAGGGCAAAGACACCTGCTTAGCCTGCCCTTTTTTTTCATCACAGGGCTCATTTGATTGAATGATTGATTGATTGGTTGGCTGATTGATTGATAGCCGGCTCCTTGCCCTCCTCCTTTTCTTCTCCGTTTCTTTTCACCGCTCGGTTCCACCGGCTCGCTTGTCCCCGCAGTTGACACCCGTCTCTCTATCACCTGTGTATTAGAGCCCGTCTGAATGGCAGTCCACCTCGGCTCATCCATGCATCCATCCATTCAACACACACACACACACACACACACACACACACACACACACACACACACACACACGCCGTTGCTCTGCATCCTTAATTGGATCCTTTCAATATTTTCCCCGTGATTCGATGGGGAGGATCACTTGTTTCTGATTGCCTCACTCGACAGTGGGCGTTAAGGACTTTCTTTATCAGGCGGAGCTGAGCTGTCAGGGTGAAATCAGGTGTGTGTGTGTGTGTGTGTGTGTGTGTGTGTGTGGATCGAGTTAAACCTGTCTGTTTGTCTGTCTGGGGTTTTTTGTCTATCACTGCTTTGTCCTCCATGTCCCGTCGTCTGGCAGCTTCGGGTTGAACGGATCCCGGGGACTCGGCTTCATATTTGGACAAGGAATTGGACGTTCTCTTAACGTTTGCTTAGTCTGCAAGTAGGGTCAGACATACTTCGGTTTGCCGATATTGGCCTTTACTTCCAGTCAGATACTGCCCAGTCAGTGTCGTCCACCTCTGATATGATGGATATGATGCAGCTTGATTGATTATACCGAACCTACAAAACTGGTCTGTCTATAGGAAGCCCTTGCAATGCATATGTGTTATCATTATAGGGGTTCAGTGGAGAGTTTTAGTCTCCCGTGGTGGCTTGTCCACCCCGACAATGAATACTTGACATTTCTGTAATTTGAAATTGGCATGAAAGTGGTCAAGATCAGCCCAAATTATCGTCTTCTATTCAAAAACGCCTTCAAACGGCCATATCAGTCAAACCCCATCTGCAAGGTGTCCCTTAGTATGAACACTTATGTGGAAACACACACAGGAAGGGCCTTTTTTCAGTCCTCAGGTGTGTGTGTGTTTTTGTTTTGTCTGGTTGTAGTACAAAAAGGTTTTTTCCACATTTTGGTTTGGGCTGTGTGTGTTTGTGTGCTTATGTGCTCTGCGTGTGTGTGTGTGTGTGTGTGTGTGTGTGTGTGTGTGTGTGTGTGTGTGTGTGTGTGTGTGTGTGTGTGTGTGTGTGTGTGTGTGTGTGTGTGTGTGTGTGTGTGTGAGAGAGAGTGCGCCTGTGTACTACACATCCCAGTGTTATTCCCCTTGGATAGTTCTCTGATTGACTTCATCTGTCTCTCATCAAACTGCTGTTAGCCCTGCTGCTCTGGACGCACATACACTACAAGGCTGTGTGTGTGTGTGTGTGTGTGTGTCTGCCTCATTAAATCATCAGACAACAAACCGCCCCCCCATCCCAAATCGCAGGCGTGCCTCTGTGCTGTGCTGCATCCGCTAACGAACACTCCCCCTCGTCTCAGGTAACATTCCAGTGTCTCGCAGCGATTGCCGACAACTCCTCCTGATTTATGATGCAAAGAGGACGGAGTTTATTAGTTTACACCCTCACAGCTAAGAGGCCAAAGTCAAAACACCTTCCACAAACCCCCTCCTAGCGTGCAACGTCAACTCAGACGCTTTATTTATCTGCTGCGCAATTCTCAATATGTTCTTCCGTTGTAATTGCTTGTGTTATCTTTATTACTCTTTCTGTATTTGTTTTGATTTGTATCCGCATCCTGCTCACTGCTGCTGCTGCCACCGCCGCTGCTGCTGCATTGGCTCAATTTCCCTACAGGGATCATTAAAGTTTCATCATCATCATCATCATCAGCATCATCAATGCTTCGAGATGTGCTCAGGGATGCGACGTCGCACAAAGAGAAAAGGGTTTTTCGTGCAGAAATCCAAGCATCTGTAAAAGGTAGCGAGAAAATGGTTTGAGCTGCTTCGCTGTTTGCTAGCATGGCGCTGTAGACATTCACACTAACACACCCTTCCTGTTACGGCTATTACTGCCGCGCGCGCGCACACACACACACACACACACACACACACAGATAATGCAGTGAATCAGGCGGTAATCAGCAGGCCTAGCGGTTTCCCGTTAAAACCGGCCTCTGATTATATGTCAGCTTGCCCATGAAAAACACGCCCATTAATCGACTTATCAGTTAATGAATGTTGCAATTAATTGATTTGCCAGAAATGCAGATTTGGCCTGCTATAGGTCGGGATTGGAGGAGAGGGTGGAGGTCTGTGTGTGTGTGTGTGTGTGTGTGTGTGTGTGTGTGTATATTGTTTAATGTAGCAGACAAAAAAAAGGAGAGGGGAAAACGATAGGAAGGAGGAATGAGAGAGAGAGGTTGGTGTTGCTTGGAGCTGAGCAGAGATGCTTTCACCACTGGATTGGGTGTGTGTGGAGTAAACCATTGATTCTGTCATGCCATGCCATGCTCTGCTTGGCCCCACAACCACGGCCTTTCCGACACACACACACACACAAACACACACATGCACACACACACACTGGGAGCCTGAGGGCAATGGGGGGAAAAAGCTGCTGAAGTGGCTGTTTCCCTGCTCCCCAGGGGGTCTGTTACGGAAAGCCATTAAAGAAACTAAATAAACAGGTCTGTTAATGGCCTCCGCTGCCTTACTCTATTTCTACAGTCATTGGCCTTGGATGTGCCTGTCAGAGGGTAAAGGTCATGGGACAACACCAAGTACACCGGCGGGGGGCTGTCGAGTTCCAACATCACCTGTATGCAAGACGTATTTTACAGTCGAGATATTTTTGTAGAGAAGCGTCAGAGGTGGATGACACCGATTGGCTGAAAAAAATCAGCAAACTGTTCCATCTGTGCAGTCTGTGCATGGGTGTGGATACCTGCGTTTGTCACTACGGGTACAGGCGTGCATGCATTTTTGTGTGTGTGTGTGTCTCATTGCGTCAAAGTAAAGATAAAGGTGTGTTAGCGGAGGGGCAGTAGTGTGTGTGTGTGTGTGTGTGTGTGTGTGTGTGTGTGTGTGTGTGTGCGCCTGAGAGTCTATCTCAGCTAAAACGATGATTAAGGGGTCTTGCCCTTTAAATAGACAATCCTGTTGACCCAATTTAGAGTTGCGATCAATCCAGCACTCGCCACATTCATTGAGACGCCAAGCATTGATTTTCTCTTTCTCCACCGGCCCTGCCTGCCTCCACACACACACACACCAAGGAGGACCGGGAGGGAGGAGGGGAGGAGGGAGGCCAGGAGTGCTACTGAGCATGCATACATACACATATATTAAGCGTTCAGAGCAAAAAGGGCGTGTATTACATTTTAAAACGCATTACAAATGACTTTTTTTCCCTTTTTTTTGAAGTTACGTTTCCTTTCCGTACTGACACGGAGGTAACGATGTTGCCAAATACTTCGCTTTGGGTCGCTAAAGAAACGAAAGGTCTTCTATGTCCGTCGGGACGTAACACTACGAATCTTTGGTCCCACCTCGATGCGATCCCTTCAGCTGCAGCTCCATTCAAACAGGATTAGTTTTACAAGGCCAACGTGGGTAGTCAAATATTTTGCACGCTTCCTCGGTAGTTCTGTTCATCGATCCGGGCGGCTTTTTAAAAAAATTGTCCGTCACTTGTCACTCGCGTAATTTGCCTGCCTTTTTTTTTCACGAGTACAGCGTGTCAGTTCATCATAACAGACCTTTCATCAGATTTTGAAATGATGATAATTCATGAATTGAGGGCTGATATTTTGTCAGTAATTGTCAGTCCATACGGAGCGGATGTCCGTTATGATTGACATTGACATACTGTACTCGTCAGAGAAAGCAAGCCGTAATCTAAATCACACACGATTCACAACACAGTGCGGATCATTAGGTGAAGCAGGTGGAGGTCTTCGCTTAACAAACATGTGGCAGCTTTATGTTTTATGGAGAGCTGATGTTTCTTTGTTCTAAACCTGGCCGATACACCTCAAATTACCCAGACGTCTAATGCGTACGCGAAATGAAACAATCAGTGCGCCCGCGAAAAAGCAGTAGGTACTTGCGGCTGGAATCATCACTTGAGTTGAAGGAGAAAACTCAACTCATATGCTGGATCAGGATTGAAATGATTGAATAGCAGCGTAATAAATGACATTACCTGACCTCCCCTAGAGAAACCAATCCCGCCCGAATGGGGCCTGAGATATGGAAGCGCTCCACAGTAGCGCTGAGAGTAAAACTCCCAAGGTGTTAATTTGAAAAGCTAATCAGGAAGGAAGTCTTAGGGCAAGCGGAGACGTTACTGACCCCCCTTGCAAGTTCGCAGTCAGGGCTGGCAGAGGTGTGGAGGATGGCCCAAAAGGCCCGCGCCAGGCTTTTATTTGTCCTTCTTACTTCTGCAGTCAACACCGCAGTGCTTCTCTCTCATTTGAAACTTGATTTCTACTCATCTACCTCATCCAGCGGTTCCCCTCAAGGGTGTTGTATTTCCCACCCTTCTTGACATAATGCTACACGTTGGGCGTGGTTGTTGATTTCAGGAAGTTAAACTCAACGACATTAAAGGCGCCGCCGTTTCAGGGTGAGACGCTGCAGAGGAGCTTTTAGCATTCGCGCTTTTTGTACGCATCGTCTTTCTACTGTTTTGTATTGTTGATTTATTTTTTTCAATTCTTTATTATTTATGATTTTTATTATTTTCTTCAGACATCCAAAAAGGCAGTCCCATGCGTTTTACAGATAGGTAAAAAAAAAACAGAAAATGTTTTATTGATTTTAGTTTGAAATTGAAACCTTCAGCGGTTTTATTGCTGATCTCATTTGAATGTTGTGTTGTTTGTTTTGTGTCTGCAGACACAATAAAGATTTGAATTGAAAAATGTCTATTCTATAAAAAGATATTAACGCACCTTTTTGCACTGAATTGCATCCAGGGTTTTTCAGCTGAGTCTTTTGGCTTCTCCCTTTATTTTTTGTTTATGATAGCAAATGTGTTCTTTTGACCATCAGATAGATCTAAACTAGAGCTAATACTCATTTTTGGCCAAAATGACATCACACACACACACACACACACACACACACAGTGGATGTGTGTACTGAGAAGCCAGTATAATCTATATGCAGCCTTGGATGAGTGTGTTGTTAGGTTTTAATATAATTAGGCTTGGATCGATACAGCACTCCACTCCAGGTGACACAAGCGGAGCGCGCACATACACACACACACACACACACACACACACACAGACCCATACTGCAGAACAGATACTGTAGCGTAACAGATAACAGATAACAGATACTGTACCAAATTGTGATATCCCCTTCGTGGCGTCCCTCCAAGGAGCCCGTTGTGGTTGGTGTGGTGGTTGAAAGGTTATCCCTCAGCTGGAGGACTGTGGTGATGTAAACTGCCAGCAGGCTAATGCGAGTCGTCTGGTGTCGGCGTTCATTTGAAAATGAAACAAAAGCACACACGGCCCTCTTGTTTCGGTTCTCTTTTGTTTCGTGAGATTCAATCTGAACGAGAACTTTTTTTTGGGGCTGAATACTCTGAATACTCTGAATACTCTGAACACCCCTGGTAGATTCTCTTCTAAACAAGTACTTGGCACTTTTGTTTTCCATCTCATTTCAGATCATTTCATGTGGCACGGCTCATCTGAACTTTTAACAGGATAGCATGTACCGTTACGTTTTTTTGACTTTATGATATGAAATTCATAGAATACTTTATAGTAGTATCAAAGTGATGTGACTTATATGCAGCTAGACTGCTTTCTGAAAGCATCATTTATTTTTAGGAATGTTAGTGGTTGTTTGTCTTGGTGGCTATCGCTGCTCGCGCTAACTAACCGCTTCTTCTTCTGTTTGTTGGTGAAACGCATGGCTTCCCTCGGCGCCACGGACATTTATTTACCTGAAAACGGCTTAGCGCTTTAATTGGTGGGTTTAGGTGTTTCGGTGGTTATGGTTATGATCCAACTCCACCACATTATCCAGTGCTATACTGTGTGTAGGGGACCACCCGTGTTTATCGGGTCACACTAAGTGTTAGTGTGATGGATTAGATACGTCGCTTGGTGTTAAACAGGTGACTCATTATAATGGTCACCCCGAGGGATCATTTAACACCTAGCAAAGGTCTCTCTCCCTCTCCCCTCTCTCTCTCCCCCTCTATCTCTCTCTTACACACATTGTTGTCACGCTAAATGGCTTTTCATCAGCAGCGATGGTTTCATACGTAAAATCAATGACACATTCCTTTCGGGGGTATTTAAGAAGCAGCATTGAGCTGGTTTTCATATCTCCCACACACACACACACACACACACACACACACACACACACACACACACACACACACACACGCCCATCAGATCATGACCATCAGATAAGACCTCAACCATGTAAATGGAGCTCACAAAGCAAGAGTGTGAAATGCACATCCATAATATTGAATGGTGAAAGCTTGGAGAACAGTGCTTCACGTCCGCTCAGCCTCTCTTATTCCAAAGGTGTGTGTGTGTGTGTGTGTGTGTGTGTCCGTCCTACCCCAGCAGCAACGTGTCAGTAGTGTTTTTCCAGCGAAGACAGAGTGAAGTCCATCAAATCTCTCTCTCCTAGTGTGTGAGATGTCTTTTTCCAGACACGGGGATGGATGGAGGGAGGGGAGGTATCAAAACCTGTTGAATATTTTACAACTCTACACTCCACTACCCCACAGCAAGAAGTCCCCAATGGTGTGAAAGTGTGTGTGTGTGTGTGTGTGTGTGTGAGCGAGAGCCTGTGTGTGTGTGTGTGAGAGAGAGAGAGAAAGAGTGTGAAACTGAAAAAAGAGAGTTTGACAGCTACCACAATGGATATCTCAGGACACCACATCTTGGGTCTTCAACCGTGAGTCTTGGTTGTTTCATGCCAGCTGCGTGCACATACACACACACACACACACACACACACACACACACAAACACACAAACACACAAACACACAGATAGAGATTGAACCAGTGATGGAAAGGGGGAAAGTGAAAGATGTGTAAAAAAAAAAAAAAGAGAGAGAGGAATGCTGCTCTGCACTTCTGCTGCAGCAAACAGAGAAACCTTGGAACTGAATGTTCAATTCGTCTCAGACTTCCACCGAAAGACGACTCCTGTCTCTGACTCCTGATGCCTGTCTGTCTATCTACCTGCCTACCTAGCTACCTATCTACTCCAGCTACCAGCTCCAGTCCTGTTTGGATTGCTGTCATCAAGTCCTGAACTGCAGGACTTTTGAGTTTTTGAAGGCGCTGTCCCGTCAAGCGTCCATCTATCCCCGATTTGCTCCGACGCTCCCGTTTGTATCGCCGTTAGCCGCCGGAACGTCTCTCCGTGAACTCGCACATGAAAGTGATTGTCGGGCCTCTTTTTAAGAAGCTGACG
This sequence comes from Hoplostethus mediterraneus, assembly GCA_034670385.1. Taxonomy (NCBI): domain Eukaryota; kingdom Metazoa; phylum Chordata; class Actinopteri; order Trachichthyiformes; family Trachichthyidae; genus Hoplostethus; species Hoplostethus mediterraneus. The sequence continues at coordinate 981,638 of JAXDDW010000127.1, read as the reverse complement.
CACTCCGCTAATTAGCATCCGACGTAATAAGACCGGACCCGCGTAGCTGTGATTTAGTGACCTCAAAGTTAAAGCTGCTCTAAGCAACTTGTGGAAAGCCACGGAGGCGGGGTTTTTTTTCCAACTTCGACCGAGTCCTCGCTCGCTGCTTGTTCTGGAGACGATTCGTTTTTTTTCCTGCTCTCAAGTTTAGATTCGTCACAACATTTCCCACGCATTGGATGGGACGTTCTTCTTCCGTCGCGGCAGGTGTACTTTTAACCTCAAGTCCTTTATTATGTGGTGTTTCTGTTATTTTGTCCACCCCTTGTTCTAATACACTCACTGCAGCAGACGATATCGGCGGGAAAACTCGCGGGTAAAATACCCAGACTGATGACGGGCCCTGTTTGTATCTCTGCATCGCTATCACTCACTTTTCACCGCTTCTTTTCCTCTTTCTCTCTCTCTTTTTCTGTTTCTAGATTTTTCCGTCTCTACCTACCTCTTGTTTGCCTCTCACCCTTTCTCTGATTGATGCCCGTGCCAGTGTGTCTGGCCCTGGATTGAACTCTCCAATCTCTGCACCTTTAAATCATCCATGACCTCCCACCACCTACCCAACACACACACACACACACACACACACACACACACACGCGCACGGAAAGATAGGCGGAACAGCAGCGACAAGTACAGCGGTTGGTGTTGCTTGACACTTCCGTGAAAGGCTACGAGGGCGAAGTCATCATCGCACATTTTTTGTATCGTTCTCACCGCTGTACATCAGTCATCAAGTCGGATTCATCAATCAATCCAACAGATCTGGAAACAACATGCAAACGGCCGAACGAGACAGTGAAACCAGCTGCACGCGCACACACACACACACACACACACACACACACAGCCGCCCTCCCTCCCTAACGCGCAGTCATCACTCACTCCGCGATAGAGACAACACCCCTCTCTTTTATCAATCCATCCCTATCATCCTCCGCTCAGTATCTCTCGCACGGTCCGCGGGCGTCATGTATCACTCGTCCTATACGCTGTCAGCCCCATCCTTCCGTCCCGCCGTGATGGAGGAGCGTTTCGGTGGCGAGGCTGGATCTCTATACCAGACGCATGAGGTTCTGATTGGGTCAGCGGCGGAGGCCCCCGGGATCGCGGGCCCCCATCGATCGACGGCTGGGGTTTGGCTTGTCGAAACATCCAGGAGGGAAGAAAAAAAAATGCAGTTTCTATTGACGGACCGCGCCAGACAGGGAGGAGCCTTTTTTCGGGTTCAATGAGAAGCACTTGAACATCAGTGACTGTGTATCCAGCTTTGTCAATGGCGGCGGGGGCGGGGGCGGGGGTTGTGCTGAGAGGTGGGTTTTTGACAAACGCTGATGATACAGTGGTAACTTAAGGCCCGTTGCATGGTCTAATGCAGGAATCAGAGGCATGAGCTTGTCAAATATTGATGCTGACGTCTAAAAATATTGGATTTCATCTAGGACCTCCTCCATCTTGACCTACTTAGAGGATGCACATAACATCATCTTTTCAACTTCTCTCTACAGTAGTCATTTTTTAAATACCCCTGTAGACTAGTGCCCCCCCCCCCCCCCACCCTTGTGGATACATGGTTCATGGGAATTCAGTGTATGTATACCCTTACAAAACATTCACTATGAAAAACAACATGTGAGTGTTTCCACATGTAGTTTTTCACATGTGAATAAAGCCATGCACATGTGAAAATGTCGAATTCACATGTGATGTTGTGACACAGACTTCATTTTCACATGTGTAAACATTCTTTGCACGTGTGAATAGGGACAACCACATGTGGAAATGTCGAATTCACATTCACATTCACACTTTGACACGTTAGTGTGTGTCTTGCGTTGTAGTTGCGCAACAGCAACTACATTCCCCTCAGTTTCTACGCCCCAACACCCCCTGCACCAGCTTGGTGGCAAACGTACCAAAAGCTGCGTTGGAATAAACATCCCGCAAACATGCACCGTTGACGCATCGGGGGTCGAGACAATCTCGGACATGTCGGAAATCAAATCCGTAGACCTCGCCGGACGGCGACAGCATGAGAAAGCCTATTTTCTGTATAGTCACATCGCTCTACCTGTCGGCGCCGCTAAGCCTCGTGATCCATTGCGGGCCGATTGACATACGGGGATGAGCTATGAGATGTGGATCTCCGCTAAAAGACCGATCGCTCCAGAATCCCCGCTCAATATCAGAAATGGAAAGGTGATTTTTTAAGCCCCCGCCAGACACCGTGGGGGGATAATTCCTTGTGATTTCATCAAAACGGGGACGGGGGCCCGATGTTTGTGTAATTAGACACGGCCTAAGACCAATACTGTGTAATATGCACGGTGGGGGGGGGGGGTTTGAAGGTGACTTCTCTTTGGAGTGTTTTTTTTTTTTTTTTTGATGGGGGTGTGATGCATGGCCTGCAGACACGCAACCACTGCACAATGAACCTGATTGTAGTGCAATTAGGTCTCACCCCATAGGTTATAACACTTGTGCCTCTCACTTTGCAACAGCGGGAGTATGAGAATAACTCTTTTCTTACTAATCTCATACCCTCATCCGGGCAGCGGCAGGGGAACGACTCGCCTGTAAAAAAGAAAAGCCTCCAGATTCAACTGTTTGCCATCGCCGTGATAACGATGTGGCTCGAAAGGAGGCGCGAGGAGGAGGCTTATGACTTTTTGCCCCTCAACGGGAATTACAGCAAAGAGGGAGAGACAGAGTCACGAGGAGGAAAGTTCCCAACAATCCTCATATCCGTCTTTCCCTCCGATAACTTCATCGCCCTCCCCGCTCCTCTTTTGTTTTTTTCCGCTCATCTATTCGATTTCTCCTCACTTTTTTTTTTTTTTCTTACTTCTTCAATCCCTCCATCTACACCCATCCATCTTCCCTCTCATTCTCTTTCTGTCCTGCAGCTACAATAACAATGAGATATTTTTGCATTAAGGGCCCCTGACTGGCTGGGCTAAATGGGGTGGTGTGCAATTAGTTTTGCGAGTACTTATCTCATTAAAGTAAATGAATTATTGATTTAACGACACTCATGCTTTTAGAGGCGAGGCGAGCCGCTATTATGACTCTCTGTTGTTTGAAAGGACACTGTCCATCTCAGCGTGGAGAAAAAAAACCCCTCCCTTCATTCCAAGTGTCCACCATTACTTTTTCCCTTTCTATTCCCTGTCCACCTATCTTCCCTATTTCACTTTCTTGTTGTCCATCAGCTCCATTATCTTCCTTCATGAGATAATCATCGTCATCATCATCATCATCATCATCATCATCATCATCATCATCATCACTAAGGGCCCTGATCTTTGCGCTCCTTATTTCCGGGCGCTGGAGTAGGAATTTGAGCGTTTTCTACTGTCGCGCTCATTGCTCTTGATAAAGAGCGTCGGGGGTTGAATGTGAAAAATGTGAAGGCAATAAGACAGGGGTCCTTCCTATCGTCATCTTGGGTTTCAAAGGACCGTTTTAGTGTTGCATGGTCTAAATGCTGTTTCAGAGGCTTTTCCACCCTGACGAGGAGCAGATTTTGAAAAGCTGCAAACTGCAAAATATTGGCCATTGGCAGCTTCAATCCAAATTGTTCAGTATCGGCTTTGGAAAAAAAAAATCGCTGAAGTCCTCCTAACAACCCCTCCAATACTCAATACTCACACCTCGCCGAAATCCACCTTTCCAGCTCCCTGCCTCCATGTACCCTCTCTCCATGGCACTTCATGAGGAGGTGGAGGGGTTGTGGTGGGTGGTGGTGGGAGTGGGGGGGGCTGAGCCAGTCTGTGCCCCAGGGCAGATGGAGATCGGTGGGGCTTGGTGGTGGAGCTCTCTACCCCCCCTTGATCCCCCTCAGAGGGTCCCTGACATGCCTGGGCTCCTGGGCTGTTCTGCCCCTCCACTAATCACCCTCACTAGAGATGATAACCTGTAATCAGCACTTTCTCTGTCAGCCAGTCAGTCAGTCACTGCTGCAACAGACTGCAGGGACCGGAGGGGAAGAGGGGTGGGGTGTGTGTGTGTGTGTGTGTGTGTGTGTGTGTGTTGGGGGTGGGGCTCAGAAGGGAATGGCTTAGAAGGCAAAGTCAGTGCACAGTTTGGAGCCATTTGGAAAAGTGAGGCAGATACGCTGGGAAAAAATAGCCACCTTAGCACTTCACACTTGTTTCGAGAAAAAAGACTTGTGACTGGAAGGTCATCAGTTCGAATCCTGGTTGGGGAAAAACGCTTTTCCCTCCCTCAACAACTACTAATGAAGTGTGGCCAAGGGTGGAAGACTGTGCATGGCGTTCCTACAAAATACCACGAATAGTTCCCTAAATGAATAAAGGTTCAAATAAAATAAATAAATAGAAACCGCATTTGAAACAATTAATGCAAAGTCGCTCCTTTGGGAGATTTTTTACAGTTGCACGGATTTTCTCGGAAAAGCTGCGTATCAGATTAACGCATGGCCTCCACCAAGGCCCCCACCAAGGCCCCTACCAAGGCCCCTACCAAGGGAGCTAAAGCAAGAGTGTGGCTGCTTGGGAAAGCTCTACAAATTCCCTTTATACATCATGTGGTTCATGATTGGACCACTGTGGATGCAGACATCTGTAATGCTGTGCGGTCTTCTGGCGTCTTGCCTTGGTCTTTCTCTTTTTAACCTCGGTCCAACTTTATTAGCTGTGACCAGCGGCTAGTATAAGTCACTGTCTCAAAACTTTCAAAAAAAACAACCTTTGCCTATAGAGCCGCAGGATACAGAGATACAACACATATGATTCTCCGGCAGCCATTCTGGCTCTTCAGCTCACTTGGTGGGGCAGCAGGCTTTCATGCAGGATCCCTGCACCAATCGGGTTGCAGTTTCTCATGAACTGTGTGCTTGTTTAAACGACGTAAATGCGTGCAACAGTCAGTCTGAGGGAAAGAAACGTTTCTGTGTGTGTGTGTGCAGTACATGCATTTAGTACCAGATGGGAAAGGAGGACATGAGTTCAGGCCTCCTGTGTTACACACACACACACACACACACACACACACAAAGGCAGGTCAGAGTGAATAAAGAAACCAAAAGAGAGAGAGACGTAGAGAGAGAGAGCAAACAAAGCAGGCCGGGGTGAATATGTCCGAGGTTGCTTTCTGTTTCTTGTCTTGGCTGAACCTTTTTTATCTCCTCCCTCCCTCTGCTGCTTTCATCGATTTTTCTCGCACAAAGTACACGTGCATTTTGGTAGAATACTTAATACACCCATAACATTTTTTTTTTTAGATACGATGTTGATAATTCACCGGGTAACAACTGCGCTTTCGCAGCACAATGATAATTGAAACACATTGATTATTGATTATGTTTATAATGAGAAAGTAGCCTGGAGTCACACTCCCCGATAAACCCGAACCCGCTGTTGGCGCGCCCGGAGAGACTTCGTTGGGCAAGCCGGCGCTGTGTGTGTGTGGTGTGTGTGTGTGTGTGTGTGTGTGTGTGTGTGTGTGTGTGTGTATGTGTTTGTTATTGCAGAGGCTGGCTTATAGTCCCTCAGCTGAAACGTTTCAACAAGCGCGTACGCCCGGTACGCGCGGCCGACTTCAATGCAGCGGGCCTCGGGAAAGCAAGTGCGCACGTGCTGTGGGATCGGCGAGCCCTGCCTTGAGAATCCCCCGAGTTGGAAAAACAGCGGCAGGTTTTGGCGAGCGGTTATTAATAAATAAGAGCGCACGGTCCAACATAGGGAGCCATGGAAATGTTGTGAAATGAAAAAGTAAACTCATGAATAAGGGGCCACGTACTTTAGTAGTACTGTATAGAGTGTGTGTGTGTGTGAGGATCTGCACATGTGATACACAACTGCGTACAGTACTTTTTTGGTACTGTGTGTGTGTGTGTGTGTCCGTGTGTGATTTTCGTGCTTTCCCCATCTCAGCATGGCCCTCAGCTCTCTCCTCCTGACCCTGATTCTGATAATGAGTTACAGTAGGAGAAGCTGCCCCGACCCTGTCTCTGACCTTTGACCCCCCCCCCCCCCCCGTCCACCCATTCATTCAGACCGCTGCCGGCATCCTGGACCTTCCTATGCTCGCAATTAACCTTGCACACAGGGCAGACACACGCACACACACACACACACCTGTGGTGATTAGCCAACGCTAATGGTTCTCTAGTATGCGCTAAATACTCTCATAACTCATGAAAAGGCTCCGTGACCCGGCGTCGTGCTCGGAGCCTGAGGATCATGAATCAAATAGGGTGAAAGTGTGAAAATAAGCAACTCTGCCTTGAGCTCACCTCACTCAGGAATGTGCATCTGCAGGATAAATGGTCAGGTCCAGTTGCATGGACACCGTGGGTTGTGGAGGGAAAGATTATGTATTATGTGCATGTACCGTGTGTACATATGCACTTATAATAATTCTATTGTAGTACTTTATTGCGGACAGTTCAGCGGGGCGGGTATTTGCCGAAATGAGGCTTGAACTGTGGTTGCAGGGCGGTCTGTCTGACCTCAAGGCCATCCTGCCACCCTCTTTATGTGTGTATGTATGGGTGTGTGTGTGCAGTTCACCATCGCGCCCCCCCCCCCTCGCCCCTGTAGATGGACCTTTCACACTTGTATAACATAGTGCATACAATTCTCCCAGTAGCGCCCCCTTCAGTTTCTTGAGTCATGGAGCGGGTGCCCTCTCGCAGTACGGATCAAATCGATTCGTATAGGAAACCTGAAACCTCTTCCTGCCGTGTTGATCTCTCGCTTGCTTGAATGAACTTGCTGTTCCTGCGGCAGTTGAAGTAATGTTGCTGTAGACGAGGGCGGGGAGGTACTATGGAAAGTAGCTTTCATATATGATGCAAATCCCGTCCAATCTGGACTGTGTCTTGGCGTGAATTACCGTCACGAGCTGCCCGGGCACGATGGGACATTACCTGCCAGTCAGCGTTCATTTCGCACTGGCTGGCAGGCAACGTGTGTGTGTTTCCTGCTTAATATGGCAAAGCAAAGGGGGATGAATTGTGACTCTGTTGGCTTTCCATATAATGCAAGCACGTGTGTGTGTGTGTGTTCATTTCAATTAATTCCTGGGCGGCTGCTAATGTTTTGGGCCGAGTGCTGTTTAACGGCTGGCGGTTTTATTATGAGGGGGCAGCGCGGCGGAACACACTCCACCTACATAGAAAAGGTAAAGACCAGCCGTAAAGAGCTGCTGTGGTCTGGGGGTCAGACCAGGCTATTCCTCTGCTCCTCCATCTTTTTTTGTTATTAGTTTCTAGACGTCTGCATCTTTTGTATTTTGTTTGTTGTGTTTGTGTCTTCGGAACATGTCATTTCAGTTCCCTCAATAACCCGTAATCACTGCACCCGGTTGCAACATCGAGCGATCCTATCCCATGAATTCTATCCCTAGTTGAATTCTGAGCAGTTCACGCTTCCTTTTCTAGTACTGAACCAAGCCGACTCGTCCTCCCGCTGTTAGGAAAAGGTCCGATCTCCCATTCATCACATTGTGTGGCCACATTTATTAGCCTATCAAGACTAACAGCCTTGAAAGTTAAGAGTTGTTTTTTTTTTTTTTTTTGGTCTTTCTTTGAGATGGTGTCTGCTGCTTTATCAGGGGGTGAAAACAGCAGTTTGTCCTGCAAGCTTTACGGAGAGGACAACACTTAATTTCCCCCTATATAGGCTGTAAGTTACATTCATTTATTATCTCCTGCTCAGCTCTTGTCTGTTCTGGAAATGTAAACGAATATGATTCAATAGTGTAGCCTCAAGCCTAGTAACCTAGCATGCTAAGCTAGCTCCTAAAGTGCCACTCCAAAATGTTCAATTGGATGAAGAAAGCTTTATCTTCATTGGCAGATGAGACAAGAAGAGCAAATGGACCAAGTATGTGGCGTCATACGTTTCTGCTTGACTCTTCATTACATTACAGACATTTAGCAGACGCTTTTATCCAAAGTGACATACAAAGTTACTTGACACTATGTGGGGATCAAACACACAACCCTGAGACTGAGAGTCTCATGCCCTACCGACTGAGCTGTCCAGGCCTCCGGTTTGTCTTCACTGCCACGGTTGAAGTTGAAAAAACCTCTGCAAGGCCTCTTGAAAGTCATGAACATCTGGTTTGCCGTCTACCACATGTGACCACCTAGTGAATTCAGCATTACTGTAAAATCCCATCCTCGTTTTTCCCCTTACCCACTTTTGATTCCTTCGCTCTGACCTCCTTTCTTGATAGCTGTTGTAAAACAGCTGAACCTGTTGATTGTTCAAAACACGAAAACTGGAAGGCACATACTGTTGCCGCTTCAGTTCATATTGCATGTGGGTTTACATCCTAGAATAGATAGAACAGTCATCCCAAAAAGTCAGTGATCACGGAGGATGTGATCATATATTTTCAATATATTCATCAAAATGTCCAATTTCCAGGAGGCTTTAGATCTTAAGTACTAAAAATAGAGATTTAGTGGTGTGTAGGCAGCACAGTCATCTATTCTTCCTATAGTGTAGTATATGTTCTCTATACCTTCCTTGTTCATTTGTAATTTAAGTTACCGTGCCTCCGGTGGACCCATTGGATCTAATCTAATCCTCTGTCACCTATCTATTTCCATTTTTGGTTCTGCAGGCTAAGAAATCCCAAACTTTAGTGCACCCAAACTTTTTTTTTTTTCCCCCAACCAAACTACCCACATCTCCACCTCCTGTACATTTCATAATTTAAAACCTTCTCCCTTTAAAAAAAAAAAAAAAACACCCAAGGAAAGGAAAAGAAAAAAAGAAAAATCCCAAACTTTTTTTTCTTCCCCAGCATTGGTTACCTGCATAGTAGAGGAGCCTCCATTTGCATTTTGCTAGCTTCACAATTTCGGTATGATCTCCTCCTCTCTCTCCAGTCTCCATCTCCATAGGGTGCTGTAACAGTACCCCCCCCACCTCCCGCACCGCACCACCACCGCCATCTCCATCCTATTTGGGGAGGCTCCAATCCTCCTTTCCTCTCTCTCGTCTCTTCCTCCTCCCTCCCTGTGATGGCATGCTAAATGAGTGTTTGTACTGTATTTTCGCTGACGTGGCGCTCTGTGTCCTATAGCTGCGCTAATAATTGGCCATAAGCTGGGGATTGAATCAGAGTAAATGGCTGGGATGTTGAGCGCCGAGGCCTGGGGAGACAGAGCGGGAGAATGGGAGAGGTGAGGATAAAGTCCTCAGCGTGCATTTAGAGCAACGCATAAAACAGTTTGGAAACGGTGTTTTTTTCCCCTCCCCGCCTGCATCACTCTATTGGGTCGGGGTAGGGTAGGGCGGGGTGGGTAGACGGGGAGCGCTGGTCCCCGCATCACGGCTGTACTAAATGATGAAGTGCGAGGAGATCGGCTTGTTGTTTATGAATAGAGTGGCTCGGCGCTCCCCAGAGCTCCCGACGCTCCGGCAATCTGTTGCACTCTGCGATGGCCTTGTGCTGTCAGATGTGCAAAAAATATGATGAGATACAACCAGCCGGGAGCTTATGAGCCTCTTACAGCCTCAACTTAACCGAATGACTGATGCGGAGATTTTGCGAAATGCAAGGTTTCAATGCTTACAATTGCCTACAATAATGGACCAAAGCAACGGCGGTTCCAAACACATCGGCCGGGGGGCTCCTGAGCGGACAACACTGGGGTTCGACCGATGGCCACTGGCTCTGGTCCAGTCAGTGTCGTCCGCCTCTTCGCTTTTATATTTCCTAGTGGGAGGCACCGGCACTGAAGGGGACAAAATGAATGCTGAGTTGATTTCAAATTCATCTTTTTTTTTTTTGACTGTGAGGAGTCATGTTCAATTTAAAAAGAGCTACGACTCAATTCGAACCATCACACCTACACTGTGTGTGTGATGGATTTACTTGATGGTTTACTTCACATCCATCCCTGGTAACGGCGATACACACCGATCAGCCACAACATTAAAACCACTGACAGGTTACGTGAATACCATCGATTATCTCATTACAATGGCACCTGTCAAGGGGTGGGATATATTGGGAAGCAAGTGAACAGTCAGTTCTTGAAGTTGATGTGCTGGAAGCAGGAAAAATGGGCAAGCGTAAGGATCTGAGCAACTTTGACAAGGGCCAAATTGTGATGGCTAGACGACTGGGTCAGAGCATCTCCAAACGGGCAGGTCCAAGGAAGGACAACCGGAACCGGCGACAGGGTCATGGGCACCCAAGGCTCATTGATGCGCGTTGGGAGCAAAGGCTTGCCCGTCTGGTCCGATCCCACAGAAGAGCTACTGCAGCAAAAATTGCTTAAAAAGTTAAGGCTAGGCTCTGATAGAAAGGTGTCAGAACACACAGTGCAGCACAGCTTGCTGCGTACAGGGGCTGCATAGCTGCAGACCAGTCAGACTGCCCATGCTGAACCCTGTCCACCGCCGAAAGCGCCTACTATGGGTACGTGAGCATCAGAACTGGACCATGAAGCAATGGAAGAAGGTGGCCTGGTCTGATGAATCAGGTTTTTTTTTACATTATGTGGACGGTTGTTTACCTGGGGAAGAAATGGTACCAGGATGCACTATGGGAAGAAGTCAAGCCGGCGGAGGCAGTGTGGTGCTCTATGTTCTTCTGGGAAACCTTGGGTCCTGGCATTCATGTGGATGTTACTTTGACACGTACCACCTACCTAAACTTTGTTGTAGACCAAGTACACCCCTTCATGGCAACGGTATTCCCTGATGGCAGTGGCCTCTTTAAGCAGGATAATATGCCCTGCCACACTGCAAAGATTGTTCAGGAATGGTTTGTGGACCATGACAAAGAGTCCAAGGTGTTGACTTGACCTCCAAATTCCCCAGATCTCAATCCGATCAAGCATCTGTGGGATGTGCTGGAAAAACAAGTCCGATCCACCTCGCAACTTACAGGACTTAAAGGATCTGCTGCTAACGTCTTGGTGCCAGATACCACAGAACACCTTCAGAGGTCTTGTGGAGTCCATGCCTCAACGGGTCAGAGCTGTTTTGGTGACACGAGGGGGACCTACACAATATTAGGCAGGTGGTTTTAATGTTATGGCTGATTGGTGTATATGATGACAATCGGTTGATAGGACCATGTGTTGTTGTCTGAGAATCCCTTAACATTTTGATCAATTTCAACACAAGTATATGTTAGTTGTACACTGGGTTGTATACTGGGTTTTCAATGTAGATTTTTTTTAGTGTCATATCAGCTAATATCGGCTTAAAAGTAATGGTTTCAAAATCCTGCATCGGCCAAACCCTAGTCAAGGCATAATTGCATTGCATTCAGTGTGGCGGGTGACTTTGGCTTGGCTGTGTCTGCACTGTGCTACAGTGCTACAGTGTGGCCGCATTTCTGCCCAGTCATCACTACTAGGTTATACACAGGCCAAAGAAGCAGCAGGAGAAAGCCTTCATTAATTTATCTCTCTGTTCTGTATTTAACAAGCGCTACATCTGCTGAGGAGGCACGCGCCCCAACACAAAGGTTCGGCACAATCATTAAAGGCGCGCAGGCATACCGAGGCTAATCATTTGACCTTTGCTTTTCCTTGTTCTCGGCGCCGGGGGCGGAGCGGCGCTATCTGCGAGAGGATAAGTCCATTTGTTATATCGCGTGATTTATGATGGGGCCCCGTTAATGTGGAGAATGCTAAAAACAGTCCGACTGAGGCGGCGCGGAACAAATAGCTTCAGAGTCCAAAATTAGCTGGGAGGCGATACTTTGTTGAACCCTAGGCTACGGCGCTCGTTGAATTTGAATTAGCTTTCTTCCTTGTGCCTCTCCCCCCCCAAAACACCAAGCAGCACTTTTTCATGGCAGGTTTGGTTGGAAGCTCCTAGTCAGCAGACTTTGAGGTGCACCTCACACACCCCCTGGAGGCAATGCTCTTTTTGCAGACAGCCCGTGGAGGCTTTGGGTGGAAAGGTGAGTTTTTCAGATGGAGCTATATTGAGAAACAAGCAGATAGCGAGTTCAAATGAGTTCAACTCGTTGCTTGCCAACATTTTGCCTTGATTGTAGCCCGTATCAGAAACCGTCACCGCGCCCGTCAAAGCGAACCACTTGAACCCGGAGATTTGGACTCAAACCCGAGCCGCGGCGGGGCGAGCTCATCTCCATCTTCCCTTTCCTCCAGGGTGAACCGACGAGTTTATTTGAACGTCCACCAAAAACAAACACACGGAACGAAACACCTCTGGAATCGCTGCAGATGAAACCTGGCGCGATTGATTCTGGCTTTGGGCAGGAGTTGCTGCAGCGCTCTGGTCGATGGTGTGTCGAACAGCTTTGAGCAGGAGGAGGTTGGAGGCCTGGCCAGCGTTGGATTCCCCCCAGGTCCTCGCCTCAGGCACCAGTAGCTCACCAGTATCATCACCTCCAGTGCAAACACTTCTCAGTCAATGGGCCAGAGACTTTTACCAACTCTACTTTTGGAAATTTCTCTCTCTGTGTCTCAATGTTTTGTTTTTCCCAGATCCCTCTTGTGTAGTTCTCTTCTCCGTTCCCCCTCTTTTTTTTCACACTGACGTATGCTGATCCTCCTGTCTTACCTTTCCTCGCCTCTCTTCTTGTGCATCCATGTAGAATCTACCTATTCGTCAGCGACGCGCCTCTGGGAACGCCGCGACGCATTTCCTAAATCAATTTTCCATGGCGTCCCACAAAAGGATGTTGTCTTGATGTCACGGGGACAAATTTACCAGGCTTCCCCCGAGTGGGAGCGCCGGCGTGGGAATATGGGCTCATCAGTCCAAACGCGGGCCCTGCCGCTGTCTAATGAATGACTCTCTTGGAGCCGGGGCCTCTCCGAAAAACACCTTCTTATTGTGGCATTATGATTATTACTATTGAATGGAAGTACGCCTGAGAGCCCTGAACACCGAGAGCACAGAACATGACTCACTCTGTGGGACCGAGGGAGGGTTTTTGGCGGTAGGAGGATTGAATGATGGGGAGAAAAGAGGGAAGAGAATGTACTGCAAAGGAGTGGATGTCAAGAGCGCTTGGCGATGAGAAAGAGATACTGACAGAGCGAGAGATAGCAGTCGATATGAGTTGATGCGCGGAGCGAGATCGAGAGGTAAGAAAGAGTTAAGCCAGAGGGATGGAGATGGATATCGGGTACGAGTCCCAGACCTCCCCCCAGGATGAGATGTGGGATGGTTTTCTCCTCTCACTCTTCCCAGGAGGAAGGCTGACCTACTCCTTACCCCTTCATGCTTGAGGAATAGAGGCGTTTGCCTTGCCCGAGTGTGTGTCCGTGTACATCTGTGTTTCTCTATGAAAGGAAGGTGTGCACGTTTGTGTGTGTGTGTGTGTGTGTGTGTGAGCACGTGAGGATTCAGATCCACCTCACAGCGGAGTGGAAAATCCCTTATTATCCGGCTGAGCGCGTGCAGCTCTGCAGCCCTATGACCTCCAAACCCACACTGTTAGCTGGACCGCATCTGCTGCAGATGACTGCCTGGGATCTTGACTCCCTCACTACACACACACACACACACACACCAGTGTTGGGCTTCTCACTCAAAAAAAAGTGACGAATTACTCGTTACTCAAATATCATTCCTTATTACTCCCCGACAGCAGTAATTTGTTACGCTATTTGTTATATTACCTTTCTGTTGCACCCCCCCATAATTGACAATTTCATCCTCTCTTACCTTCATGAATCAGGACAGGTCAGTTCCCTCTCCTGCGAATGATCGGGCAGCCAAAACGGCGACGTTCGATCTCGTCCTTCCTTTTACCGGATCAAATCAAAGCGGCGCGGAATGGGGAAAGTCAACTTTCTGTTTTCCTTCGCTGACACTGCTTCGCTTCAGACGTCACCCTACAGCAGCAGAGCAGAGTCTGCTGTTAGAGCGCTGTAGGGTGCACGCTCAGCCAGAGAGTTCAATTGTGTTAAATAGCACTGGGAAATATAATGCATTACCGCCCCAACACTGACACACACACACACCTCATATTAGATGCATGAAAACACACACACACACACACACAAAACATGCCTACACATGTGATAATATATAACAATGAACAAACACACACACACACACACTCAGGGCAGGGATGTTGAGCAATGTGCTGCGCAGTGTATTTTGGAACTCTGGAGGTTATTATAAAAGCTGCACTGTACAGACACGAGAGTGCACACACACACACACACACACACACACACACACACACTTAAACAGAGCAATACTTTCCTACATGGAAAATAATCTGTTCCCTCAGTCTTAGTCTATGTGACAGCTGTGCTGAAGCGCACACCGTACTTTTTCCCCCCTCACTTTAGTTGGTAAAAGCCGAGTGCCGTGCTTGCTCTGTAAGCGCTCGGTGAATTGCCCCTGCTTTCAACCCATAATGCCTCTCAACTTCCAGATAAAATAGCACCTCTTGCAGCCATCACATTTAACAAGACTGAGAAGAAAGCATCTGAGGGCTTTCCTCCTCTGATGTATTTCCTCTTCCTCTCCCGCTCTCTCTGTCAGGTGTGCGTGAGACTGTATATGTGTGTGTGTGTGTGTGCGTGACTATATCTGTTTATGTGCGTGTTGGTACGTGTGAGTGTTTGAGGCACTTGTCACAGCAGGGGATGCTCCATAATTGAATCCAAAGTCTACTGCTGGCTGAGGTGATTCTCTTTTGCCTTTTCATTTTTTTCTTTCTCCTCCCTCTACTCCTTTTTATTTTGATCCTCTTTCATTCTCAACGAACACCACCCCCACCGCCCAAAACACACACACACACACACACACACACACGCCACCACCACCACTGTCCTCTATTCTCCACTGACGACAATAACAATGGCTGCTTTATACCATAATAAATGGCTGAGTCGCACAGCCTTTGTTTACTCATTTGTGACTGTCAGCCCAGCTGTTTCTCTCATACTGTACCGCCCCCCCCCATCAGCACCACCACCACCAGACACACACCTGACTTCCTGTTTCCCCGAGCGACGGCGGCCATCTTGGAAATCGACGCCACGCCATGTAAGAGCAGCTGTTACTGTTAGAACGGGTTTTTTTGTTTTTTTTTGCCGCGAGACATTGAGCACATCGTGTTCGCGTACTGCGCTCCGGATGATGTTGAGCTCGACGCGCACAACGCTCGCACAGCGTAACGCAATTCATCAGCCGGTTTAATTCGAGTTCGGATGGGCGCCTTTATCACTGCCAGAGGGGAGTTGGAAGGAAGAGAGAGAGAGAGAGAAAAGTAACACTCGTAATGGTTACTGCAATGTCTGATACGTCCTGACTGGACTGCATGTTCTCGTGTTTCCAAACAATTCATCGTCTCAATATGCTTTGAATGTACGCACTGTTGTGGGTTGGTTGTGTGCGGCCTTGGCAGTATTGTTGCTTAGAAACAGTCATGCCAATAAAGTAATTGAATAGAAAAAAGCACGGCATGCTGGTGGCTCAGTTGGCTAAGCTGCATACTGTGTACAGGCCAGGACCCTCATGGTGTGTCATATCCCCCGTCGGTCTCTACGGTCTACTACCAAATAAAAATGGTCCCCACAGAAATACTCCCCAAAAAAAAAATCGAAGCAATAAAAGTATCAGAAAGGGAGCAAGAGCGCTGAAGTGGAAGTTAGTCATGGTGCGCGAAGCCGCGAGGGCACTTTTCCTTCCCCGCCCTGAGGTCGCCATACGCAGCAGCTGCGCGGCGTCAATCCGTTAATTGATGAAGTCAATTACATCCTATAACAGCTCTCCTATTAGCGAGGGGGAGCGCGGCGGGACGTGGATTTCAGCACACGGCGGGCGAGGGGGAGGCTCTCAGCTGGGGGCGTAATGGGAAAACAGCAGTCGGCTGACGTGGGAATCCCCCCCCCCCCCCGCCCCTTTCCACATCCTGGAACCAGTGTCCAAAAACCTTCCAGCACCGTCTACTGAGGAAGAGAGAGAGCCCCTCTCTCTGCATACAAGCAGATTCATTGATTTTGGACATGCATTTAACAAACCTGCTCGAAGAGAAATTGCAATTGAACGGAAAAAGTGTACTCTATTATTCCTGATAGAAGGGTAATCCCTGGTTGGATGCATTTCTCCTCCCTTAGAGGAAAAAGATCCACCCTCAGATCCTCTCGCGCCGTTAGATCTCATCAATCTGCGATGCTCAATTCACACCGGGAGTTATTTTGCGATGCGAGCGTTGTAATTTACTTTTTTATTATACCCACTTTCCCTTCAGCCTGCCTCGTCTACTTCTGCTTCATTTAGTGATTTCCTACATTTCCCAGAAAGACCTTCGCCCCTTACTCAAAAGCAGGGGCCGTTGTTAGACCCCATTTACTGGGGCGCAACCCTAACCCCGTTCATATTTTGCTGTGCCCTACTAACATGATCATGAAAAAAAAAAGCCCAAGAATAAGTGTGGTTAATTTAGTGGCGATAACAGCTTTCCGATTGTTGGGTGCAGCCGACTCAACGTAACTTAGAAAAAAATGTCATTGATTGCGATGCCCTCTTGCTCCATTTGCCACGAGTTTCAGTCACTGAAACATTATTTTCTGGTGATTGGACATTGGAAGTTCTTCAGGGGGGGGGGGGAGGAGGTCAAGTTGGAGGCAGGACAGAAGTCGGGGCATAATAAGAGAGGCAAGGTTAAGATAGTAACAGACACATCGTCACTTAGCTAGCAAAAGCTAAAGCAAAACCTAGCTAAGTGGAGTATTGTTATTATAGTTATGTAGCATATAGTGGCCGAGTTGACACTGGCCACTGCTGCTATCCTCATACATCCCCAGCTACTGACCACCAACCAAAATCTTCAAATCCAAGCAAAGAAATGAAAGGTTAGAAATGGTATGAAAATGGAATATGTATAGGGACCCCATACCTTCCCCAGTTATCTCTTCCCCTCTGGGCATTTCTACATCAAATGACTTGAAGCTCTCCATGTGCAATGCAGCGTCACCTTCCAGGGAACGCGGTGTGATAACGTGCATCGGTTTCAAACATCAAAACAAGTCATGTGACATGAGAATAAAGCATTCATTCATTCAGATCGTACCTGATCTACATGAATGAGGAGGAAGACGTTGGTGTTCTGTTGTCCCAGAGTCTTCCTGGAATTAGATGGAGTCAGCATGAGGCCAGACAATGATGCTGCCAGGTTTAACAACCTCAGCCACTGTCCCTCTGTACAAGGAAGAAATACATGAGCTTCCCTTCACAGTGCACATGGAGAGCTTCAAGTCATTTCATGTGAAAATACCCAGAGGGGAGAGAGAGAGAGAGAGAGAGAGCAAGAGAGCAGGAGGAGAGAAGGAGAAAGAAATATTTTGATTGGGATTTTTGCCCTAAAATTATCATTCTGACTTTTATTTTGTTGAGTCTGTTTTCAGTGAACCTTGTTTTATGGTGCACAAAAGAAAACAACTTGTTAGAATGTATGAATGTGCTTGTTGTCAGCCTGGATAAATATGCTGTCACTGTTGTGCTTGGCATCGATTTCAATTTGACTTTTAGGGTTGTGAGTGCCCCAGTAGCGCTTTAAGTCTAGCAACGCCCCTGCTCAACATGCACGTCTTGTGGCTGCATTGCATTCTGGGTCTATCGAGGCGGCTGTTGGTGGAGGAATTGCTGTCTCTTCCTCTTCTACGATGGATTTCTCTAGTCTAGAAAAGAAGCTCTTGTTCTTTGACTCTGAGGGACCAAAACCCTGACATTTATCGCTGGCTGAAAATGTTTCTGCTTTCAAACTCATTGAATGTATACATTGTAGCTGCGATGGAAACAGTGTTTTAAAAGTGTTTTATTGTGGACCCCCTACCTGTGCGCCATAGGTGGCGGTCGCACGGTCTCTCGCTTATTATATTTTGTACTTTTTCTATTATATTTCTTGTTTTTTTGTTTTTTTTAATTATGTCTGTTAATATTTGTTCTTAGCATTAGCGTAAGGTGTCGGAGAGGCATAAGAATTTCATTGCCAACTTTTGCTTTTTTGTGAATGTTTGTGCATATGACAATAAAAAACCTTGAACCTTGAACCTTGAACCTTTAAACCTCTCTATCGCAGCTCCATGGCTTGGTATCCCCGTTAGTTAGGTTCGTTGGCCTTAGTGTCTTACTCTGTTTCCAATTCATCCCAGGCGCATCAGCCACAGGAAGCACTGTCCATCACAGGTTAAACATGCTGTGAATCATCAATTGACAACACCCAAAGTTCTTCCCTGCACCAAAATTCGGACCAATGGAGGAAGGGACCGTGCTCCCGCGTGGCTTTGGCCGCTAAATTATTTTTCACTTGAAATTCTGCCGGGCGAAATCTAACCAAACGGCCGGCTTTAAAAAGCGGTCCTTTAGAGGCAGGGCGGCCCAGTGAGGGATCAGCTAGCGGTGTCCTGCGCTCCAGCTGGGGCTGCCTGGGTGATAGATTGGAGCCGGGATGAGAAGGGATGAGGAGGACCATAGGGGGCAAAGGGGCAGAGAGAGGGCAGACCTCATCCTCGAATCACAGCTATGGGGCAGAGTATGGGCTGGCAGGCCGTCCTTCCTCTCCCGATGGGCCTCGTTTCTTCTTTTTCATTTTATCTTTTTCAGGGGGGAACCCGATGGCACCACACCCCTTAATAAAATGTCAATATCAGAGCCATATAGCGGTCTAACCCTAGTTGCCACATAGTACATAGCTGGTTGGCTACATACCAACCTCATGCTTCATCAATGTAATTAAAAGCGTTTCCTGCACCGTTTGTTGTTGCTGCTGTTAGCCCCGATGAAGTAAGAGGTTATGGATGCAGAATGACGACAGGAAATGATGTCGGATGTCAACGAGATATCAGCTTGCACAGCATCATTTTTACGCCATATATTGTCAGACTGGTACATCGGTCTAGCCCTTGTTTCATGACCATGCTATGTAAAGGAATCATCCACCCTTATATACTCTTGGCCTAGTCTATTTCTACTTGGTGATTTCCTACATTTCCCAAAATGCCTTTCAACATCTCCCAGAGAAGGGACGTGAACTTACTTTCTTTCTATCAAAGGTGGGTGTACGAGCATATAGATGTAGGGTGTGAACGTTAGGGTGTGTGTGTGTGATCGTGGTCAACATGTCTTGTGGCTGCATTGCATTCTGGTCTATCTCGGCTGCTGTCGGTGGAGAAATCGGTGTCTCTCCCTCTTCTCCGATGGATTTTTGTCGAACAGCGATGTAGAAAGAAGCCCTTGCTCTTCGAGGGGCTGACACCAAAACCTGACGTTTACCGGGTGTTTTAGGGTGGATTTTTTCTCTCATCTATATTTTCCCGCAGAACAACCAGGCGGCCTTAGCCTCTCCCGCTCTTTCCCTCCCTCCCTCGTCCTCTGCCTATTTCTCTCTCTGATGAGGGAGTGGTGATGACATGTGTTAGGAGATGGAGACAGAGTTCCTAACCAGGCCAGTTATGAGGCAGTAAGTCCACTATTGATTAGCTGTCCACATTGCTGCCCGGCCTCCTTTGTTTTCTCAAACACACACCGGAGCGTATACTGCACTACAGAGCCTGGACAGGGGTGACCTTTCATCACCTTTCCCTCTGTTTCTCATCGTACAGAGAGAGACACACACACACACACACACACACACACACACACACACACACACAGAGGAACACACACATTACCTCTGGAAAAGCAGCAGTTGACAGGGAGGAAAAGTGTGTGGAGCGATCTCAACAGAAATGTGGTGGTGTGGGCATCCTGGTGGGACGCCCCCCCCCCCTCCCCTCTGTCTCTCCATTGTAAATTATCCATTACAGGAAATAGCAAATAGTATTCTTGGAAATAAAATGAAAAGTGGCGTTCTTATAGTTTCCCTCGGCAGCTCTGATTTATTTATTGGTATTTGAATTAAAATTGACCAAACTAAACAACAAGATACAAGAAACAAATACATAAAGGAATAATGATAATAATGATGATAATAATGATGATAATGATAATGATAATAATAATAATGATAATAATAATGATGATAATGATAATAATAATAATAATAATACCCCACAAAAAAATAAATATGAGGTAGAGCATAAATATGTTTTGTTTTGGGGGTTTTCTGCTTCGTACAGACCTTTGTTACGATACATTTATAATTGCATCAGCTACACAAAATAGATCTCGATGAGTTATGACCCATAAATGGCACAACCCCAACCCCCCCCACCCCTTCCAAAGATGGTAGCCATGATGGTGGAAATAACACGTCTTAACAAAAAAGGCCTAATAACAGTGAATCTAGTAAGTGAGCAATACAGTGCCATTAATGCGGTATAGATTTGTTTCCTTTTCACTCAGCATCGCATCATAACAATAATCAATGCTGTGTATTTCTCGGCACGCCAGCCAACACCCAATTACAGCTAATTACCAGCGGCTGCCATGTGCGATATGATGTGTCTTCTTCCTGAGAGCCATTCCCAGTAATTACACATATATCATGTCATCCAGTGAATCATTATTGCGTAAAGGATTCCCCCGTGGCTCTTTTTCCATTGGACGGAGGAGAGAAATAGCCCGCGTCCACCTGGACCGGTTTTGTCCGGGCCAGGCCAACCCCTAACCGCCTCCAGCCCCCCCCCCCCCCCCCCCGTCCATGCCCGACCAGTCCAGACCAGTGCAGTTCTGACTCCAGACTGGCATATGGGGTGGGCATCGCACCGCCGGGGGCCCCCTGCCAAGTCAGCGGAGGAGACTGATCGCGGGGCACCGAGCGCCGCGACCTTCGCACGGAAACCGCTTTCATCTCCGCCCCGGCGTGAAAAATGACGGGAGGGGGAAAAGGAAGGAAGGAAGGAAGGAAGGAAGGAAGAGAAATGGGAGTTAGGAAGGGAGGGTTGTATTTGGGGTCTGGACGTTTCCTCGTTTGCTCCCCTTTGGTGTGCTGCTGATGTGGAAGGATGGCGGGAAAGAGAAATGTGGATGATGAGGAGGAGGAGGAGAACGTAGAGAGGAAAGGGAACAGTCGGGTATTCTGTTTGGGGCAGTTTTCTCTCTTCTCTCCTCTCCTCTCTCGCTCCCTGCCGTGGAGGGGAGAGAAGGATGGAAAACAGAGAAATGTGGACAAGAAGGAGGAGAAGGAAGAGTTGAATGGTGCAAATGAAGGATACAGAGTTGGCACTCTTTTCTGGACTTTGCTTTTTCACTCCTCTCCTCTTTTCACTCGCTCTTTCTTCCTCTGTCATAGGGAGGAAAGGAAACAGACTTGGTATTCTGTTGTGGACTTTATCCCCCCCCCCTACCCTCCACAGTTATATTAGTGATGTGGTGTGGCCTGGCAGCGACAGGCTGGCAGGTGGTACATTATACCAGGACAGAGAGAGAGAGAGAGAGAGAGGGAGGGAGAGTGAGATAGAGAGTATTTATGGAAGACGAACAGAGGCAGAAGGAAATAAAACCGGTTTTGTGTGAGAGACAGAATGAAGAGGCATGGAGACTGTGTGTGTGTGTGTGTGTGTGTGTGTGTGTGTGTGTGTGTGTGTGTGTGCGTGCACGCGCATTCACAACAGTGTCACTATGAGACGTTTTGAGGTGTATGTCTAGAAAAAGGTGAAGAAAGGCTGAAAGAGAGAGAGAGAGAGATGAAGGAGAGCTAAAAGGGAGGGGAGTAAGAGGTGAAGGAGGGATGAAACAGAGGAGGGAGAAAGGCTGAGAGTGAGAAGCGAGATGTGAAGGAAAGGCTGAAAGAGAGAAAGAGCTGAATAAAAGCTGAAAAAAGAGATGGAGTGAGAAGGAAAAGAGGTGAAGACAGGTGAAGAAAGGAATGCTGGAGTGGATTTGAATGGTCAGGTAGTTAGTGCTTGATGTGATAGCCTGGAACGTGTGCTATGCTATGCTATGTTGTGCTGTGCTGTGCTGTGCTGTGCTGTGCTGTGCCGGACCAGGGAGTGCAGTGTGTGCATTATTAACAGACATAAATCTGCTCGCTCGCTCGCTCGCCCTCTCTCTCCCTCTCGCTCACACACACACACGCACACATACTCACACACACACACACACGTTCTCTTGCTCTCTGTGTTTTGACGTAATTACCTGAGCCCTCCCTGAATGTCTAATACACACAAATGCAGACTAACTGGTCAACACACACACACTTATTCACACACACACACATGCACGCACGCACACACACATACTCACACACACACACACACACACAGAATCAGTCATGGGGCGAGCCAGCTGGCAGCCAGGGCAGCCCCACATCACCATTACCATAGGAATCCTCAATCACTAGGAGCTGCTGGTAATGGAACAGTACTGGAGAGAGAGAGTGTGTGTGTGTGTGGGTGTGGGTGTGGGTGTGGGTGTGGGTGTGGGTGTGGGTGAGGGGTGGGTGTTATGTGAACGAGTGAGAGTGGAAATGTGGAGAGAGAGAGAGAGAGACTATAGCACAGGAAAATAAGTGTTTGTGCAATCTGTGTTCATTTGCTGCAATGACCGGTGTGTTTCAAGATGAAGTGAGAATTACAGCGGTGCGTCGAGATCCGCCGCCTCTTTCTTTAGCCCCGACTCTAAAATGAAGTTCATTTATAATAGATCATTCTACTCTACTCTACTCTACTCCTCGCTACTCCCTCCAGCCCTCCATCCTCCACCCCTCCTGTGTTTGCATCCCTTCATCCATGCATCCTTCCAAGGTTGAGTTCCTCTGCCTTTAAGACCAATGGGATGAGCGTTTCATGCATAAAATGACTAGCCCGGGTCCCCTGGTCCCTCTGCAACACAGACACACACACACACACACACACACACACACACACACACACACACACACACAGCATACAGTGATGTACATACATCCTGGTGTTATGGATTTAATGATTTCCCTGGAGCGAGCGTTAGACAGAGTACATGTATGTATCACCAACTACACCAACTATGGCTCCCTTGACCTTGCAGATTATTGCTCTGCTCGGCAGCATGGAGCTGTGTGTGTGTGTATGTGTGTGCGCGTGTGTTTTCTTTAAGTGTGTGTATACAGTATCTGCCATTAAGGCGAATGTGTTCACTATTGATCCGTTTCATAGTAGCCCACTGGCTCTGATGAATGCTTCATTCCACACTCCGCAATTGCAGAGCAGCCTCATAGTAAAAAAAGGCCCTTTCATATGCAACTGCGGGTCCAGAAAGGTGTCGCAACGGTTTCTACGGACGTGGGCCGTGTTATAAACCGCCAACCTTTTTTTTGCAGGCCGTTCCTGGGGTTTTTATCGTTTCGTAAACTCCCAGGATCCTCGTGGCAAACAGAGTATAAACCCAATGTTTAACCAACGTGGACGGAGGCATATGGCGCTCTCCCGGGCCACCGTAGATTAATGAAGTTATATTTGCTTCCTGTTGTTTCAATCTGATTTAACCAATATTTGTATTCTCTGAATAATTCAGCGGTGTATCGCCCCCCCCCCCCCCCCCCCCCCCCCCCCCCCCCGCCCCCGGTTGCCTAGTGCCGGGGCCTCAGATCTGCATGTATAATTGAGCATATTCATGCTAATCTAATTGTTTTACAGTTAGCCGGCTTTGTAGCGCTTAGTCCCTGGAATAAACAGGAGACGCCGGGAGAAGCCGGCACAAAGCTCGGAGATCCCAACCTCCCCCAACACAAGGCTCCCCGGGGGGGGATCCTCTCAAAGCGGCTGTTGACAGAGGCGAGTTGAGGCGGAGGGCGAGCGGCACGTTTTCCAAATCTCACGTGAGAAAAAAGGGGTCTTTGAAGCACGCCACGTTTGCGCTACACTGTTTGCGTTTTTTGGGGTTTTTTTTGCGGCAAGCCGGCCCCAAAACGCTGTGCAGCTAAATGCCGGTGTGAACGCGGGGGGACTTCCTCGCACCTGGATTGGGAACGATTGCTGGAAAACCTCTCACGACAGGCGGGATGGTGAGAGAGGCTTTTCAACAGGATCTAGAGTGTGTGTGTGTTTATCTCTACAAGAGGAGGACAAAATAAGGGAAACACCTCACAATATATGAACGTCAAGTGTCTAATAAGGATCAGGGCCAGTGTTTTCCTCCAGAACAGCTTCTGTCCTCCTTGGATTGCTTCCATCCACTCCTGAGTTTTTGTTGAGACTGTCGCAGAAGTTCCTCATTGCCGATCCAGTTTGTTATGATATGGCTGTTCCCCTTCACGCTTTAAATCATTTTACAATTTTTGTAAAGGCTCATATTTGACCTCGTTGGAGCTGTGTTCATTTTAAACTCCTATTAAAAAGGTGGTTGTTTTTTTAAAGCAGACACAGACTGCCTTATTGGCGTTGAACTCAATAAGACCGGCCTGTGTAGCTGCCTGTGCCCCGCACGTACATACTTCCAGGGGGTTGGGACCCTGGCTGCGTCTCGTTGCCCGGCGTGGTGGCACCGGGGTGGGGGAGGGGCTGGAATGAGTGCCCGGGGGCCCCTGGTCTAGCGTGGCTGCGGCCCTGGCTCGGGCTGGAGGCTGTTGGTAGTGGATCAAAGCCCCGCTGGCCGGGAAGCCAAGCCGGCTAAACTAACAGGAACAGGCAGACCCACCTAACCAGCTGTCCCTGGTGGACAGCCAAGAGAGATGGTAGGATGGAGGGAGGGGGAGAGGGGAAGAGGGGATGGGGTGTGCTGAGAGGCGAGTGGTGGGAGAGGAAGGATGGAGTGATGAAGAAAGATGGAGTGGAAGGAAAGAAGAAAGGAGCAAAAGAAGGGAAGGGAGTAAAAGGAGAGGATGAGTGGGAGAGGGAGGTTGGCAGGAAGGATGGAGGAGTGATGGAATGAAGAAAAATGGGAGGAAAGTAGGAGAGTGATGAGAGGGAAGGGTGCGGGTAGGAAGAAAGGAGTGATGGAATGAAGGGAAGGGGATGGGGCGATGGAAGGAGAGTGGCGTTAGAGGAAGGAGGGAGGAGTTATAGTAGGAAGGAAGTAGGGATGAAAGGTGAGTGATGGAGGAGAGAAGTGGGATAGGAAGGATGGAAGACAGGAAGAAGGGAGGAGGAAGGGGAGTGATGGGAGGAGAATGGTGTCAGAGGGCAGATGAAGGGAGGCGGAAATGATGGAGGAGTCATGGATGAAGACAAAAAGAAGGAAAGGAGGAGAGTGGTGGAAGAGAATAAAGGGAATGATGGGAGGAAAGGTGAGGGGAGAAAGGAAGAAGGGAGACAGGGAGTGATGGGATGAAAATGGTGTGAGAGGAAGGATGGAGGTGGAGAAGAAATCAGTGATGAAGAACAGAAAAGGTGAAAAGGAAGGGAGAGCAAGGACCGAAAGAGGGAAGAAACAAGGATTGACGGGATGGCAGCAAGGAAGAAGGGAGGAAGGAAGAAAAGAACAAGTGATGGAGGGAAGAAAGGATTGTAAAGAACGAATGTGTAGGCGCTTTAATAGCAGCGAGTAAAATGAGCTGGAGGCCTTAAGGTAAATTGCAGCAAAGTGATTCAGGGATGGGATTGGGAATAAGAAACGATACAGAGGCGGGGGGGGGGGGGGATCATTTGAAATATCTTTTCACTCACACACACGCACACGCACACACACACACACACACACACACAGTGGGTGTCGAGCAGGCTTGTCCATGGGGGAATCACCAGCAGTCCCAGGTAGCAGTTATTGCTTTTTAATATGTGGCTCTGAGCCAATGGGAAAGGATCCTTTATCAAGAGGGAGAGCGTAAGGTAGGACAGCACACACACACACACACACACACACACACACCACACACACACACAAGGAGAAGCTAGAGGCGGCACGGAGAGAGACACCCTGGGCATCAGATACTGGTGCTACTGGTATCCGCTCTACAGTACTACGAAGCGACCAGCTGGGCTGGACTGGGATCAGTTCAGGAATTCACTCAAAATGTTGAGACATGAAGATTGCTATATCCACGAATCGAGAAGTAACCCAACGGAGATTTGATGCTCCATCATTCAATGATGACTCGTTATGGATGGTGAATGCATGGGTGAGACAGACGGGTAGTCCTGCTAAGCCACATACGCTGGTTTTCACTTGGTTGAGGGAAACAAACAGGACTTTAAAGACTCAACGCTGCACTAAGTGACTTATTTTTTGCAGCTTTATAAGGGACCACCTATGCAGTTACTGATGAATGTCATACACTGTGGCGCCCCTACATCACACAGCGGATGCATCTACCTCACGTGCGCGCATGCAGGCACACACACACACCCTTCCCCTGTCTGCCATTACCCAATTAGCTCTCTCACTTTTTTTTTTTTATATCAATGCAGCACTATGTTAAATAAACATGCAGTCAGCCCCACTGGTGTGTGTGCCAATTAAGAGCTGTTTTATTAGGCTGCTGTTCACAGCGGTGCGTGCATGTGTGTATGTGTGTGTGTGTGTGTGTGTGTGTGTGTATACCAGAGGGAAGGTTAGTGAGCGTAATTGAATCATATTACTTCCTCCACATGGCTTGTCAAGGCCCTTTTTATGATTTGGAGCTAATCCATAAGGATGCTAAACATTGATTTAGCCGTGCATTGATAAGTTACGCCGGGCGCGCGGAATGGCAAAAAGCTCTTTGAACATTAATATCGCAAGACAAACATTTGGCAAACCACGAAAAAAAAAAAGGGATGAGCGGGGAGGAGCCGCTTCGCTTTTTATCACCCCGCCGCAAAGTCGCTGCCATCTCACAAACGGATGAAGAAAGAAATAAATCTGAAACAATAACCCGGCGGCGTGCCCCGTTCATCTTCGCCGGCTACGTTTCCCCTCATCTCAGCTCGCTTTTTGAGTTGGATTTTATCACTCGCCCTCCGCTCTGTCAATATTGCACTGTGGTTGATTTTTTTTTTTTTTTTAAAATTTTAATTCCAGGCTGAAGGGATTTCTCTCTGCCGGTTTATCGCTCTCTCGACGACACGTAGCGTTCACGGTCGAGTCCCGTCGATAGAACGGAAGGGAAGATTTGCGCACATTTGCAAAACAAAACAAAACAAACGCCGCTGGTAAGTCAGCAGCGCTCGATTGTACCACGTTACGCAAGAGGGGTGGAAATGGGGTTTCTCGCTGCAAAAAAAATGAATAAATGTGTTCCACCAATTTTCCCACGTGTCGTCACATTTTTGGGAAATGTGTCTGGGCGAGCAGCTTTTCTTATTGCGGAGTTTATTAGAAGATTTGAGCAGGTGACACAACTAAACTCATTCCACATGATCACTGCAGCAAAAAAAACACGCAGATTTACAAGGCTGAGGACGATGGTGGTGGTGGTGGTGGAGGGGGGGGGGCATAGTTAGCTAAGATGCTGTCCTAGACACATTAGTCTCCAGATGACTGGCTGGTAATAGGAACCCATAGCAGCTCATCCATGGGCTTTTATTGGCCTTTATGATTTTCATCAGCAGTTATTAGTAACAGTGCTGACCAATCCACTGCCTGGCCTGATGGGCTGTGAAGTCTTTATTGGCTCCTCCGATTGCTTTATGAGGAATGCAGGAAGTTTCTATTCCCACTCACGTTGTGTTTCCATAGGCGGGGGGGGGGGAGGGGGGCGGGGGAGGGTGCAGGGCTGTGGATGCATTTTACATTTTCTGCATTTAGTTGACGATATTAACCAGAGGGACTTGAGAGTGAGAGAGCAGCAGCGGACTGAACGTCAATTCCCAAATGACCAACGTCGGGAACGCAAAGGTCAGGGGTCGTCATGTAGGTGGGGTTGATTATATGAGAATATGTGTGTGTGTGTGTGTGTGTGTGTGGAAAGACCGCAGGAAAATCCTCCAAACTGATGACATTTTGTCTGCTCGGGTCTCAGGGAATGCATGTAGTCTACGAAGATCCTCACAGGTATAGTAATCCAAATGTGTGTGTTTGTGTGTGTATTGTGTGTGTGTATAATATTCTGTCACACTGTAGATGGTTGACAATGAACAAAAGAGCTCTCTCATGTTCTGTTTCACACACACACACACAC
This sequence comes from Hoplostethus mediterraneus, assembly GCA_034670385.1. Taxonomy (NCBI): domain Eukaryota; kingdom Metazoa; phylum Chordata; class Actinopteri; order Trachichthyiformes; family Trachichthyidae; genus Hoplostethus; species Hoplostethus mediterraneus. The sequence continues at coordinate 953,699 of JAXDDW010000127.1, read as the reverse complement.
ACTCTCCCGGTGGATTACATCTTGGTGCTTAAGGACCCAGGGGGGGATAGGAAGTGATAAATACAGGGAAGTGAGAGGCTGCTCAGAAAGAGTGGCTAGGAAGACTGGAGGAGAGAGGAGGCGATAAATTGGTCTGGCGTGGGAGTGTACTGGCCTGATCCAACTCTCTAAAGATGATGGAGGGTGTAAATGTGTGTTTGCGTGTGCGTGTGTGTGTGTGTGTGTGTGTGTGAGAGAGAGAGAGATCCACTCCATCCCAAACCCCAGGCCTCCAAACACCTCCATATGCCCACCTCTCTTATTTTCCTCCTATTCTTGCCATCAGCATCAGGTAGCCAAGTGGGGTAACAGACTGAGTAGTAATCTCTCTCTCGCTCTCTCTCTCTCACTCACACACACACACACACACACACACACACACACACACACACACGCTACCCATGGGTGTTGACTGGGATGCAGGCCTAGCAGATACAGATTTGCCAGAGAACTGCCAGAACCAGTCTAGAACCAAGCCAACAGGCCATAACTGTGTGTGTGTGTGTGTGTGTGTGTGTGTGTGTGTGCGTGCATGCATGTGTGTGTGCCTGTGTGTGTGGATGCCAAACTACTCTGAGAATGATGGAATGTGAGATAGGCCCATTCTCACTGGCGCCAGGAGAAACTAGCCCCGCTGAGGATGAGACGGTGAACAGAGACCAACTCCGATCCGGCCAGAGTGTGTTTTTTTTTGAAAAGCCCGGAGGAGCGCTTCACTCACCTGGTCTGCTCATTTGGATCCCATCATTCACTACTTTTACTATCGCGGGTTTAATTGCATCTGCAGGCAAACACTTTCGACTCAATGCAATCTGCCCTATAGCTCGCGTAAAATGCTCATCTGTCACGGTTGCTGAAATTAAAGGGGCGCATTCACACACCGAGCATGCTGGGAGCGGTGTGTCGAGACTCTGGAGCGTTTCCTCCTGTAGTTCTGTAGCTGCTTTTGGGCAGGTGAGAACAACGCCGCTTCAGATGTTTCCTCACGTGCTAGGACCACCGGCGAAGGGGGAACGTCCGTCCCGTCTCTTACCTGTCAAATTTCTCCATATCAAATTTCACAAATATCAGTGTCTAATAATGTTTACTCTGTCTGTGTCTGTGTCGTGTCTGTGTCGTGTGTGTGTGTGTGTCTTGTGGACCCCTGGTAGGCTAGCGGCCGCCAAGTCGTCAGCCAATGGTGATGCTGTTAAAGAATGAATGATGCTTTTTTGTGGCGTGGAGTAAAACGTGACCTTTTGCGTGAGTTATTTTAAAGTATCATCCAACGTATCGGGTGAATCCTCGAACATGAATGAGATCTCCAACTAGTGATGGATCTGGTGACACTTTAATTGAATTATTGCTCATAAGGGATTATACGGCATCATAAATGCATTATAATCTACCTGTAATGCAACAGAACACAGTTCAGGTAAACTGTTGCCATGGATTCTTCTCTTCAACTCAGCTGATGGAGATCCCGCACATTTCAAAAGTTCAAAAGTTTGTGACATTTCAAAAGTTGCTTCAAATGTACTTGACAGCTGGGTAGTGACAGAGCGAGACGTCTAGCCGAGTCAAACGCAGCAAACCAGCTTTACTGCCATCGCCCTGTTATCACATTTTTTTTTAAAAGCTTTTATTTCTAACAGCAGCTCTGGCATCAACTGCGGGCTAAACTGCAGGCGAAACCCTGTCACGACGAGAAACAGTCCTGTGATCCACCCGGTTACGAAACAACCAGCCTCGACTCCCCTTTGTCTATCTCGCTCATTTTGCGATGCCCCCCCCCAAATGCACAAATGCACAAATGTAGGTGGACAAAGTGCACAAATGTAGGTGGTTGAATGCCCAATAAATACATTTACAGGGAAAATGTGCAGGTAATGTCATGATATTAAACTGAATGTAATTTTCTGATGTTTTGATCTGCTTGTACTGCAGCACAATGCACTTGTTACCAGAATTAAGAAAAAATGAAACTTTATTTTATTTTTATTTTTTTATTTTTTTTATTCCTGTGGAGAAATTAGGTCATTGCAGCAGGGGAAATAGTTCTTTTTTCCCTATTCTATTTCATTTGTTTGGTTTCATTGGAGCGTTGTAGTGTATAACCTTAAAGCTGTTTCATATGGAAGCCCGTTTCTGACGCATAAAAAAAAAATAAAGTCGGAATTGCGAGAAATAAAATTGGAATTGCGAAAAATAAAGTCGGAATTAAGAAAATGAAAACAGGCTTCCATAGTTTCAGAGGCTTTCCACTGTGACAAGAATACAATTCTGGCATAAAATGTAAATGTAAATGCAAAGATAGTGAATATTGGTATTTCAGTTGAGCTGTACTTTCTTCCTGACCATTTGCCCATTTGCTGCTTGTTCTGGTAAATAATTGATCATAACTTGGACATGTTCATAGTAGTAGAAAGCCTAATGGCTGAAAATGATGGTAAGGAGGGCGGGGGGGGTGGGAGGGAGGATGGAAGGAAGGAAGGAAGGATAGTAGGGGGAAGGAAGGAAGAAAGCATTGGAGAAGTGAAGAAAGCAGGAGATGAAGGAAGGCATGAGAACGAATTGAGGACGGTAGAGGAAAGGAAGGGGTGAAAGGGGTGAAGGAAGGAAAGGGAGGGAGGGAGAAAGCAAGGAAGCAACAAATGAATGAATGAACAAAGTGAAGGACACACGGTGGATGGGACAGACAGAGAGAAGGAAGGATGGGAGGAAGGAAGGATGGAGAAAGAGAGGGAAGGAAGCAAGAAAGGGATGGAGGATTAAGTAAACCAGTCAGTGGGTCAACAAATCATTCATTCATCCAGTCATCCATTCGGTCAGTAAAAAAGTCAGTCAGTAAAGTAGTCAGTCAACTAATAGACCAGTCACTCAGTAAACCAGTCAGTCAACAAATAGACCAGTCAGTCAGTGATTAAACCAGTCAGTCAACAAATAGACCAGTCAGTCAGTGGATCAGTAAACAAATCATTCATCCAGTCATCCATTCGGTCAGTAAAACAGTCAGTGAGTAAACCAGTCAGTCCACAAATACACCAGTCAGTCAGTCATTGAGTCAGTAAACAAATCATTCATTCATCCGGTCATCCATTCAGTCAGAAACAGATAGACCAGTCAGTCAGTCAGTGAGTAAACCAGTCAGTCAACAAATAGACCAGTCAGTTAGTCAATCAGTGAGTAAACCAGTCAGTCAGCAAATAGACCAGTCAGTCAACAAATAGAGCAGTCAGTCAGCAAATAGACCAGTCAGTCAACAAATAGAGCAGTCAGTCAGTGAGTAAACCAGTCAGTCAGCAAATAGACCAGTCAGTCAACAAATAGAGCAGTCAGTCAGTGAGTAAACCAGTCACTCAACAAATAGACCAGTCAGTCAACAAATAGACCAGTCAGTCAGTGAGTAAACCAGTCAGTCAGCAAATAGACCAGTCAGTCAGTCAGTCAGTCAACAAATAGACCAGTCAGTCAGTGATCAAACCAGTCAGTCAACAAATAGACCAGTCAGTCAGTCAGTAAATCAGTCAGTCAACAAATAGACCAGTCAGTCAGTCAGTAAACCAGTCAGTCAACAAATAGAGCAGTCTGTCAACAAATAGACCAGTCAGTCAGTGAGTAAACCAGTCAGTCAGCAAATAGACCAGTCACTCACTCACTCAACAAATAGACCAGTCAGTCAGTCATTCAGTCAACAAATAGACCAGTCAGTCAGTGATCAAACCAGTCAGTCAACAAATAGACAAGTCAGTCAGTCATTCAGTCAACAAATTGACCAGTCAGTCAGTGAGTAAACCAGTCAGCCAGCAAATAGACCAGTCAGTCAACAAATAGACCAGTCAGTCAGTGATCAAACCAATCAGTCAACAAATAGACAAGTCAGTCAGTCATTCAGTCAACAAATTGACCAGTCAGTCAGTGATCAAACCAGTCAGTCAACAAATAGACCAGTCAGTCAGTCAGTAAACCAGTCAGTCAACAAATAGACCAGTCAGTGAACAAATAGACCAGTCAGTCAGTGAGTAAACCAGTCAGTCAGCAAATAGACCAGTCAGTCAGTCACTCAACAAATGGACCAGTCAGTCAGTCAGTGAACAAATAGACCAGTCAGTCAGTAAACCAGTCAGTCAACAAATAGACCAGTCAGTGAACAAATAGACCAGTCAGTCAGTCAGTCAACAAATAGACCAGTCAGTCAGTCAGTCAACAAATAGACCAGTCAGTCAGTAAACCAGTCAGTCAACAAATAGACCAGTCAGTGAACAAATAGACCAGTCAGTCAGTGAGTAAACCAGTCAGTCAGCAAATAGACCAGTCAGTCAGTCAGTCAACAAATAGACCAGTGAGTCAGTCAGTGAGTCAACCAGTGAGTGGGTTTCAGGCAGGACTCAGGAGTTCAAGATAAACCAGAGCGGTGCATCCATAAAGCCTGGCAGGCAGTAATGTTGTGCCAGGCCGATCCTGGCATACTGTGGCCTGGCCTGGCTCGGCCCTGCCTGGCATGGCTTGGCTCTCCTCCCGTGTGACTCCTCTGCTGTTGCGGCTTGCTCCAAAAGCACAAGTGACATTTTAATGGCTCTGGTTTTTACTCTGCCTCTTAAATAATGGATAGAGAGAACGAAAGGCAAAGCAATGTCTTTCCCCCTCTTTTTCAGACACAATGCCGTTGTGCAGCAACAAAACGATTGTAGTTTTTCTGCTTTATGTGCATTGTTTTATAGCCCTCAAATGCTGTGTGTGTGTGTGTGTGTGTGTGTGTGTGCGCGCACGCGCACGGGTGGGGGTGGGCAGTGTTCTGTTCTGGTCCGTCTGTTAACGGCCTCGTCCATCCTAGTTTGACCTGGCAACGCTGCTTACACACACTGTCGGCTTCTGTCATCTTGTAGGAGCAGGTGAGGATGATGAGGTTGGGTTGAGGAGTGTGTGTGTGTGTGTGTGTGTGTGTGTGTGTGTGTGTGTGGGAGGGAGGGAGGGAGGGAGCGAGCGAGAAAAGAAAGAACGAGAAAGAAAGAATTGGAGAAGTGAAAAGAGGAGAATAAAAGAAGGGAGGAAGGTAGGGAGTGTGGCTGATGATGGGTTCATGGATGTGTGTATGTGGAATTAAGGGAGGGAGGAGGAAGAAATAATGGAAGGAACGGAGGAGATAGAAGTTAGGACAAAAGTAGGAAAGAAGCTACGAGAAAAGTAGGAAGGAAGCGTACTTGAAGATGTGTTCATGTGTGTGCGTGTGAGTGGAAGGAAGGAAGAAAACGGAGAAGGAAGGACAGGAGGAAGGAAGGCATGTGGAGTGTCGAAGGAAGGAAGGAAGTGTAGATAATAGGTTTATAGTAAATAAGTAAGGTAGGAAAGGGAGAGGGGATGGTAGGAAGGAATTAAGGAAGGAGGAATGTAGGAAGAAATTAAGGTAGGAAGGAAGAATATTTGTCTGTAAGGAAGGAAGAAAGTGGAGCGGGAAGGATGGGAGGAAGGAAGGAACAAGGGAGAATGAAAGGAAGGAAAGAAATGAATGGAAGGAATGAAGAAAGGGAGAGGGGAGATAGGAAGGAAAGAATGTAGGAAGGAAGGAAGCAAGTTGGGAAGGACAGGAGGAATGAACAAGGGAGGATGGAAGGAAAGAAGGAAGAAAGGGGAGGAGGGAGGTAGGAAGGAAGGTTGCCACAGTTGACTCACCTCTTTATTTACCACCATCACTGGTTGCATATATATGTGAGCATTTCTGGGTTCTGGTTCTGTCTCCTCTCACCAGCAGTTGTAATGTATTGTGCTGATGTGCTCTGCACCGTGGCCAATAAATGATCTGTATTGTTTTCCAGAAACCAAGCCAGGAAGTGGTCTGTGTAAACCAGGAACCATTGCTCTGTTTGGTAACGTGGTGTATAGCGGACTGCTCAACGAGCACTTCTGGCACTTCGGGGTTCCCCTCGTCACCAGACTGGTCAGTTGTCACCTTTTCCTTCTTGTTTCCGTCCTTCCTCTCTTCAGTTTTCACCTTTTCTCTAGCTTTTTGCCTCTGTCTTTGGCCCTCTCTCTCTCTCTCTCTCTCTCTCTCTCTCTCTCGCTCTCTCTCTCTCTCTAACACACACACACACACACACACACATACATGGACCAATACCTGCCTTTTATTGAAAATCAGAAATGGTCCATTCGGTGTGGTCCACCTCTGATATCATGGATATGATGCAGTTTGTTTGATTACATTTCTATTGTAGAATTGATCGATACTACGCTGGTTGTCAATGGGAAGACCTGAACCTGAACTGATTCTGATGGGACATGTCAACTGGGTTCCACACAAGCATGCATGTTATTATCCTTGCCCCGGGTTTCAGTGGAGAGTTGTAAAAATATTGGCCTCCAATATCAGCAGCTTCCATCCACAAACATTGGTATTGGTGTCGGCCCACAGAATCCCACATGGGTTTAACCCTAGTACAGGTACACACACTCTCTCTTTCATTTCCCATCTCTCTATAACTAAGGTTTGAAGCAGACACCTCACAGGATCTGTGAGTAGTTGAATAGAGGATCCTTCGCGGTTACAAACGAAGACCTGGAAGGTTCATGTGTTCAAACTGGTTTTGAAGCCGTCACTGTGAACGCTGTGGTTGACGTTTTCCGTAGACTGAGGTTGCTCCTGGTCAGCTTTTTCCCACTTGACACACATACACTTAGTGAGTGGTGCCGTTCAAGTTCATGTTTCTCGTGTTCAATCATTCCTTTTATTTGGCGTGGATATGTCATTATTATATTTCCTTGTTGGTGATGTTCACCATTCAGGAAGTTGGAGAAATCCCAAGTAATATTTACTAACTGAAGGCTGAACGGTATTTTCAAGTATTTTCAAGCTTTGTGTCCCATGCGACTTGAACGCAGCATAATGGTACTGTGAGGTCTTTGTAAAGGAATATGAAACCACAGACTTAAAATGACCAACCAAACCAATCACAATGCATCTCATCTGAGGCCTTGCCTTACCTCTCTTCTATTTCACACTATTTCAGGGTATCTGTGGGTCATAAAAAAATCTGAAAAAGTAAAAGAAAATAATAATAATGATCTAAATTGAAGGCCATAGACATATTAGACATGTCATTAGATGTCTTATTTCTTCACCAGGTTTGTTTGCACTGCACTGCATGTCCACTCTTCCATTAATACAGCACAGGGTTGTCAGTATTATAGAGGGCTTTCAGGTGATGGCAACACACCCTCCGGCAGCCATATTGGAGGTCCTCAAGCTCCAACTCAGAGTGTTTTGGAGTAGAGACTAGGGCTAAACACAATACAGTTTACTGAGTCACAGTAACCTACATTTGGAAGCAAATCTACCTGATCACATTGATCACTTTTACGTAAAACATCATGTAATTGATCCACACCGCCACCATTCTTTTCATGTGCCCATGAAACTCCAAAGCCTCTATATGCACTCCGTCTGCTTCGCTACACACAGTTGGACTTCATGTCCTTTAACAAGTAATTTCCTGTTGCCCTTTTTCTTGCAGTGCCCATTTATCATTTCATAACTTTCATTAACTCCGTTAAATCCGAAATGGGCTCAACTTTGTTTCTTCATTTCAGTTTTTTAAAATTGGTCTTAAAAGTTCAATTCCAGGCATTTTAAAAAAAAAAAGTCTTAAATTTGGCTTTTGCCGTTACCGTGTGTTTGACTTCAGCAGGGGTTGGATCTGAGGTGCACCGTAAAATAAATGTTGATTTTTCCACGAGGTCTTGTTGGCTACAGGGCGAACGTGGAGTCCACTGTGAATAAGGGCGTTACTCAGCGGTCTGGTTGTAGAAAAAAAAACAACAAAAAAAACTGCGAGATGCAACGAGCTGCTGTTTCACATTTCATTTGGCGGCTGTTGTTTTGACTCGATGACTTCTAAATAATGGATCGGCTTCTCGCATTAACACACGCTGATGCAATATTAGTGGTATTCCAATTAACTTTGAATTAGGCTGTAATCTCTTACATGTCACATTCTGATTGCACGGCTCCGTTTTTTTTTTATTGAGCCGCTGATGAATGTTATATTTGATAGATATCGATGTTGTCCACCACCCACCCCCCCCCCCCCCCCCCCCCCCCCCTTGCTTCTGGTGAAAAAAACATTTAGAGGAGAGACTGATTGATTTATATCACCGTTCGTACATATAGAAATCGGGAACCCCGGGTTATGCTGGAGATTCGGATGATATACAGGGAAATCTACAATATTTATCCTGAGCATTTTGAATATTTAACTGAGCACACCTATAGCTGATATCATCAAAAATGATTACGGGCTCCATCGTTCATGTTTTATTGATAGTGATGTTCAATTGCGCTCGCACACACACACACACACACACACACACACAGTTATTTTAAATGATTCACAGCATTGCAGATGCCAATTGTCCTGGCTGGAGAGTCGAGGCCTCAATAACAACGATTCAAAACTGAAAACGCTGACCAGGTCCTCCCCCAGGTCCTCATTTCAGTGTTTCAGAGCTCTGCGTGTAGTATCGGGGAGTGACATCAGAGCCACGAGGGTCTGGACAGCAGCGTAACAAATATCAACCGTCCTCTGACCTACAACTAACCCGGTAATCTGCTTGCGTAATCTGTCACGACCACTCACCAGCACGATATGCTCGCTTGCTTGTGAACGGTACTGATGATGCAGTCGGTGATGTGGGCGTTGTTGCATGTGCACATAAGACACCATATGGGTTCCACCAGTATGGGTTTTTGAAGGCTGATGCTGATATTAGCCTGAGGTCACTGATAGCCAGTGAAACCTGCATTTCCTCGCACATTTTTATCATCCCAAAAAAGGGAGGAACCTTCATCATATCAGCAATGGAGGACACTGATTGGGCGATAGCCAATATTTCATTAAAAAGCCAGTATCGGCCTGATATATATCGGTTTTATCTCCATCTGCCGTGTACGGTATATTGAGTATATTGCGGGCGGGAAGCAAAAGCAGTTTCTGAGCCTACTCGCTTGTCCCTTTATCCCAGGCCCACATAACGAATGAGTTAATTGAGGTAATTGAAAAGGAATAGAGACAGACACAGACTACAGAGAGATAGACTACAGCTCCACCGCACCGCACCGCTCCATTGAGTTTATTGTGCACCCAGAACTGATGACGAAGGCAAATGCCCTGAAGGCTAATGAGGAGGTGTGTGTGTGTGTGCGTGTGTGTGCGCGCGTCTCTGTGGATGTGGCTGTACAGTATGAGTGTATTCCTCTATAGGCTTGTGGGCCGTACACAACTCCAAGTATGACAAGATAGGAAAGTGGTTTCTTTTGACACACACATTAGAGTCTGAGTCTTGCTAATTTGAAGTCATTCACTCCAGTGCGGAGTCTTAAAATCTTGTTTCCCTTAAAATAAGTGGGGGAAATCTGCCGGGGTGAGATCATTTCATTTGATTCCAGGTTCGTTTACTTGTTTTTAAGAAAAAATACAATTTTAAGACTGAATATGAGACAAAGGGCGTGTTAACTTCTGACTTACAGCAGCCTCTCTGGATACGCTGGTGGCGCTTCCATACATGCCGTTGCTCCTCTCCGTCTTGCAGCCGTCTGCTACCGGAGTGCATGAGCAAATAGTGACTGTTTCCATGTCACCTCCCCTCCCCCTATACTGTATCTACTGTATCTATCAAATAAAGGCAAAAACAATCAGAGATGCAAAAGGGCCCAGAAATGTGATGATGGGGGTAACTGGAAAACATTTTTTCACTTTAGCATGTCACTTTATCGGTCAGATGTAGAATAAAATGGAAAATGGAGAATTTCTTTCTTCCATTTGTGCGTTTAATTCTAACAAAAGCCCGTCCCAGTATGAGCGCCAAACAGAATGAGTCTCATAAAGCGGATTCATTAAGCTTGTTAGGGGAGAACAATTTCTCCTAATAGTGTCACCCACCCAGTAAGCCTCGTTCACGAAACGTGCGTACGATCAGATTTGATCGTAAAGCGTTGCACTTCCCTTCAGTCTGCGCGCCTTTTACGGTGTTGAGCAGGGCGTTTACCGTTTACCTCGACTTGAACAGGCTCGTGCGTCCAGTATATAAACGATTGGCATTCATCGTCTGATACACCTGGGTTACACACAAATCAAAGTTTTCCGCAAGTTTCATGAATCCCAGGTTGGTTTTTTCGTACGCACATAAATCCCAAAAATGTACGATGAATTTAAGAAACGTTATGCGAATGATGCCCAATGTCTGCATCTCTTTGCGCAACACATCTCCCTCTTCTTTTCCCCTGTATGCCCCAACCCATCACGTTACCCATTCCCTCTCTTCCCTCCATCCCAGCTGCGGAAACAGAGAAGCCAGCATTTTTCCCAGATATTCCCACGCAGGGAGAGAGAAAAAGAAAGAGAGAGAGGGGGGGGGGGGGGGGTTGCCAATATGGCCTGCCTAATGTGCTTACTAGCAAGCCAACAGGACACCTGTAATTAAGATACAACACACACATGCACAGTCACACCAGCGAAAAACATTCAAAACCTTTTTTTTTTCCGCAAAAGCTGGTCGAGCCAATGCGGCCAGCTGAGTTTTTCCAGGTGAGAGATCGCTCGGTGTGCTGGCAGCAGACAAGCGAGTCAATGAGAGAATCTGGTGTTGGAGGGTTGAGACCAGGTGGAGCTGGCAACACCGCTCTCTGAAGGTTTGATAGAGCGCTGCTGGCAGCAATGGAAAACAGCCTGCAAGCAAACCGAGCTGAGGTGGTCGATCTGGGGTGAGTGTAAGAGATGTGTGTGTTAGAAATAGGAAAGTCCCAACCAGTACGGTCGCAATTACAACCTCAGCGGTCCAGTTTGGGGAAAAAACGGGAGCGAAACGTGGACACCCGTGAGATTTCCTTCGGCCAATATAAAATCCTGTTCCCAGGTGTTTGTACTTCATGCCGAAAAATGGAACTAAGGTGTATTTTGAGATTGAGATAAACCTGCCAAAAGTAATGCTATGTAGCAGCTACATTGTATGCCGCCAGGTATCTGCATCTCTGAAACCTTGGGGTTGAGAAATCTTGGAATTTCTGACTTTGCAACATCTCTGGAAGGCAGCATATGTGTGTGTTTGGCCCCCCGTTAGCTATAAAGAATTGTTATTGGTGCTGTTGTCTACAATTGTTCTATTGTACTGTTATTGTAAATGACTTTTGGCAGAGCAATGTGTTCACGCAGACACACACATGCACGTAAATGTCAAGCATGTTCAAACACCAAAACATCCGACAAACCTGCCTGCCTGCAGCCTGACTAGTCTAAACCAAAAGATTTATTATTATTAAATTGCGTATCGTTAGCTGTGTGCTAGCCTAGCAGCATAGCTTAAGTTAGCGCGTCGGAGCAGCATCCAGCTCGTCCAGCTAGACCAAAAAACAGCATCGGCCTTCCGACTGGCTTGTTGTTGTTTGCGTTCAACGAGATATGTCAATATGTTTCAATAAGATTGCATCCAAATGGCAAATCGGTGGCAACATTCTGTCTCTTGCTCCAAGATGTAAACACAGAAGTCAAACAGCCAAGCTCTCCTGTGTCATGTCCCGTGAGATTGGTGGATGTTAGTATAAAACACAGCAGTCAGGTCAGTAGTACTAGAGTCGGAAGATGTTTTTTTATTAGAAACTGCATTAAATAGTGTTTATTTTAATCATTCAACGTATCATGAACCGGACCTGTCTCTCTCTGATCCTGTGCCTATGCCTGATGGTCATCATAGGCTATTCTTAGCTGCACGCTAGAGCTGCACAGTCTAGTGGCATTTCCTTGACAGACAGAGAACATCGGCTCTGGATTACCTCACGCTCTGTACATTTAGTACGTCTCATGTTCTGTCTCCTGCACTTTACATCTCCGTGGACTGACCCGGTGTTGCTCCTCGCTCTCTCTCCCCCCCCCCCCTCCCCCTCTTCTCTCCTCTTTTTGCATTAGCTCACTCACATGCAGAGTCTGGACTAACTTATTCATGATCCCAGATCTGAAATAGAACGGATGCCCAGATTTCATAGGAAAATGTTGTCTTATGAATGGTAGTTGCTAGGGAAAAAAAAAACACCTGTCTCTAAGCTCTCTGTCATCTCGGAGGGGAAACGTAAAGGGTGTGGGAGAGAGATAGCTAAAGCTGCACAAGACACATGCATACATGTATGTGAATGGCCTCATTTCCAGATTTCGCCACAAATGGTTGAGGATGAATTGATACTCTTCACCTATTTTATCCGTGAACTGGAATATTAAAGGTGCTACGTTCATATAAAGGTGTCACAATGACATAATAGCCTCTTTCTCAGTGTTTCTCAAAATGAAGACCGCATTTCCCACAAACCCCGTTGCTTCCTGGCGCAAAAACAAAAAAAAAACAGATTAACACATTAACACATACTTGTGTGTTAATGGTAATAATCCTAATGTGGTAATGATTTATTCACGTTAAAATGCCGCACGTAGCACCTTTAAGGAACTGGAATATGCCACGGCGGTTCCCCAGCGCTTAACCCTAAAAGTCAGTTTTGCAACATTTGCAGCGGAAGAGCTGAAAAAGCGGCTACCATGCATAAATCATCCCTCTGAAACATCCCCCCACAGACTTCAGAAACCCACTTGGTGTGGTGCATGTATAGAATATGTATTATGACTTTTCCATAGCGCCGTGTTGCGTTCGCGGTGATAAACGAGACAAGTACTCTTGATTGCCAATTTAACAGCCTCTGTTGCTTTGTGGCCGTTTGAACCGAAAGCAGAAAGTGAAGCCAGGTAGTCAGAGAGAGTCGTGGCCGAGATACATGCTTTTATTTTGAAAATACTGAAATGCTTTTCATCAGAGAAGATGCTATTTGATGTAAAAGATAAAAATAAGATGCTACCTACGTAAAGCTACCTGGATAGCTTGATGCTGCAGTGTTATCACACTATCCAGTGGTAGAGGAAGAACTAAAAGAGGGCGTCTATCAAATCCTTTACCGTTATGACTTCAAATACAGGGTCTTAATAGGCTTTTGCAGCAATTATTTATTTTATATTATTTATTTATGTTGCATCCTCGTCTCCTGCTAGTTCATTTGTGTTAATAAATACACTGTATCAAGTATTTGACACATCCTCTCAGCGCTAGTATGAATTCCTTTTGAATCACTTCTTGAGGAGGTATTTCTAATTTCCAACATGATTTGTATTTCCTATTTCCAAAGAAGGGAGCAGAGCCTGACTTCCTTACACCGAGACAGAGAGAAGCAGTGAGAGAGAGAGAGTGAGACGAGTGTGTTACGGTCTCTCTCTCTCTCCCCCCAGTGTTCCCAGTGCTTCCAGTGCGGTGTTTTTGGCAGTCAGGGGGTTAACGTGGCAGCTTGCCTCAGTGGTGTATTGACTGTACTTGGGGGGGTAAATGTGCTGAGGCAGGCTGGATACACCATCCTAACCCTCACCCACCTCTCTCTCTCTCGCTCTCTCTGTCTCTCTCTGCCTCTCTCGCCCAGCCACATCGCAAACACACCCATCAAATGCATGCAGGCACACACACACACACACGCAAAATACATGTCTGTGGTGATGCAGATACCTACTCAACACTGAGGTGCACGAGTGTGTGTGTGTGTGTGTGCGTGTGTGTGTGCATGTGTGTGTGTGTGTGTGATGCAAGAGTCATTTGCAAACAAATTTGACAGAGTGAACATACTATGACTTGACATCTGACTTGAATGCACACACACACACACACACACACACACACTTGAACCTGGTAGGTTACAGTATTCCCTGTACTGCACACACACACGCACACACACACACACACACACCACTACTACCACCAACCACCCCTCCCTCCCTCTGCAGAGGAGGAAAAAATAGAGGGAACAAAAGAACAAGAAAGAAAGAAAAGCAGCGCCTCCTGTTCGGCCGTTTTGATCTTTCTCTTCCTCTCTCTTTTTCGTCTTCTTTTTATCTCCTCACCTACCCACACCCTCCCTCCTCCTCCTCCTCTTCCTCCACTTCTTGGGTTACACAAGCGCTCTAAATTGTATTTTGTTTTGACGGCTCTCTCACTTCTTACTCACCCCCCCCCCCCCCCCCCCTCCTCCTCCTCCTCCTCCTCCTCCTCCTCCATCCTTGTCCGACTCTCTCCCAGTACAACTTAATGAAACCGGCTCGTAGACCTCGGCTCTTTAGCATAAGCAAAAAACAAGCCGGGGCACTCTTCTGCCTCTCTCTCTCTCTCTCTCTCTCTCTCTCTCTCTCTCTCTCTCTCCATCCTCCATCCATCACTACTCCTCCTTCTCCTCCTGCCCTGCCTCGCCTCGCCTCCTGGCTTCCCCACAACTTCCAGGCAGCCTGCCGTCGCCCTCCAGTTCACAGCCTGCATCTGCAATACCAGCATCCCATACTGGCTCATTCTTCCCTCCCTCCTCCCTCCTTATCTCTCCTCTCTCTATCTTTTCTCCGCTCCCCCACCTCCTCCCCTTCCCCTCTGCTCTCTCTGTCTCTCTCCGGTTGAAAGCTTCAAGGCTACTGTACTGTACCGTCTGGTGATCTCCAGCTTTTACCACTCTCCGCTGCTCTTCACCCAGGAACGGTGAGGGAAGTCCGGGTTCGGTACGCGTTCACCTCTCCCCCTTCGAACCGGCCACCGGACTGGAGCTACCCGACCAGAGTGAGAGAGGAAGAAAAACACAGAGAAAAGAAAGAGTGAGCGAGAGAGAAAGAGAGAGAGAGAGAGAGAGAGCACTCACACTAAGAGACAGGCTTTAGTGGATGCCAGTGAAAGAGAGACCGAGGGATAGTTTACAGCGGCTGGAGGAGGAGAGAGAAAAAAAGAGGAGGCAGGAAGGGCTGAAGTGAGAGCTGAGCAGGCAGGAAAAGGTGGTGAGTTGGAAAAGAGGAGGAAGAGGAGGAGAGGAGGAAGAAGAAGCAGGAGAAGAAGAAGAGGAGGAAAAAAAGCACGACGGAGAGAGAGGAGAGGTACAGTAACAACGCCTTGCAGCACTTTCTCTCCTCGTTGCCTCTCTCTTCTCTCTCTCTCTCTTTCTCTCTCGGTCCCCCCCCCCCCCCCCTTTAGCGAAGAAGCAGAAGAAGAGTTTTTTGAAAGATTCAGGGGGAGGAGGAGAAGCAGCAGCAGAAGCGTCGGCAGCGAAGTCACGCTTCAGAGGAGTCAAGCGGGGAGAGGAGGACCGGCAGTCTTCGGGGGGGCAGAGGGACACATTAAAGGGACTTTATAACTTTGGCTACAAAACCACAAACACAGGGGCAATTAGCCGGGCCGTCAGAGAACAGCCAGGAAAACGAGCGGGGAAAGCGGGCTCTCCGAGAGACGAAGAAAGAAAAGTGAACCGACCGAGGAAGAGGAAGAGGATCTCCACGGGACGGGACGGACTGAAAAAAAAAAAACACACACACACCACACACCGACGAGGAAGAGGAAGAGAGAGAGAACGCTGGCCTCTCCGGTGTCCCTCCACACCCCCGTCCTCCACCCCCTGTTGTCCCACCCCCCGTCAGCCGAAATGATGATGTATTTCTGGGTGAGTAACGAGGCCTCGCGGGAGGTCCCGGAGGTCCCGGACGCCGCCGACAGACAAACCCACACACACACACACACACACACGCACACACACACACGTAGACGCAAAGGAATGTGTTGACACACAAGTGCATGTGGCTGACGAGGTTGTACGAGGCGAACGAGGCTGGGCATTTTTCTGTCCTCTAATCTCAAGCTCGTTATTACCCCCCCCCCACCACCCCACCCGCACGCTTTCCAGTTGATCAAATGGTGCAGGGAACGTAGTAGAAGCTGATCAAAGATGTGTGTGTTCATTGATCCATAGCTTTTTATCATCCAATAAGGGGGAAAAGCGCGTAGCAACCGATTTCTTCCGAAGAGCGCTCAGCAAAGTGACAACGCCACAAAGCTTCATATCATTCCCCACTCAGCCAGGCTTGTACTTAGGATTTTTTTTATTGGCATTGATAAAGCACACCCCTTGTTACAATGATACTTTCCCTGTCCGGTGCTGTAGTAAGCAAGAGCCACGATATCTCGTCTGGGTTTATGAGTCTGACCTTAGTGATTTTACTGTAGGTTGCGCAGTGGGAAACTCATTTCTCCTTCCAACGTCTCACCCATTCCTCTATTCCGCACTTCTGGAATACCGGGATACGGCTTATCCCGAACAGGAGGCGCCGGCCATCTAATTCGGTGTTAATTGCTTTACGTCCGAGCGAGGGAATTCAAACGATTGCGCTCAATTACGGACGGGCTGTCAAGACGAGCGCTGACCGCTCTGGTCAAATATACGTAACGTGCTGTGTGTTGTGGCTTTGCACCGGTCACACTCCTGGGAATATACCGGCTCTGTGTGTGTGTGTGTGTGTGTGTGTGCATGTGCGTGCATGCGTACCTGTAATTCTGGTGTATGTGTGTCTGTGTATTTGATGTATGTGTTAGAAAACTTTGAACTTGCAAATGTGGAAACTTGGATGCTGCCTTCTTTTTTTCTGCTTTTAAAAAATTGTATACACGTCGACATACCCACCCCCAACACACACACACACACACACACCGTTAAGCCAAAAATGTTTGAATCATCCTGTGTTCATTTTATTCCATACACCTTTTGATATAATTTAAAATAGCACAGGATTGTACATTTTGTCACTGGGAGGGGGGGGGGGGGCGTTGTCTTCTTCTCGATGAGAACGTAGTGGATACAGATGATTTGCAGTAGGCCGGAACAAGCGACTACGGAGACTTTAAAGTTTGTCATCGGGGCTCTGAGATGCCTACGTGAGCAAAATTCCCAGAAGGATCGCCACACAAATCCGATGGAAAATTCGACTCGATATCCATACTCTCAGTAGAGCCATTGACCTCCAGCAGAGCCAAAACACTCATTTGTACCCGTATGCACCTACCGTATTGACATCAATTTAACTCCTTCCATATATTTGTCAACCAGCGGTCTAATTTCATGTCTTATCGCTTTATTAACTCAAGGATGTAGGATAAAACCTGTAAGGATAAAGAAAAAAATACATTATCTCTATTTCCAATGTGCTCCTCTGTATAAGGACATTATATCAAATGGCACATATATCAATGACATGATGAGTAAGACAAAATCTCCCAGCCAGTCGTTATTTGCTTCAGAATCTGAAAAAAAAAAAAAAGTTGATTCTCAGGTTGTGGTAGAGTACTTAAACCTTCAAAACGTTGCCACCATCACATCTCATCCCTCCCAAGTCCCCTTTTTTTTTATCAAACTGCTGGAGTGCTGGAAGAGGTTCGGATTTCCGAAGCAATTCCTCCAGGAAGCAGGCTTGTGTAATTGGTAACAAAGTAACCAATTTCTGAATCTCTAAAACAACAACAAAACAAAAAAAATGAAAGAGACGTTTACCGGGAAACTCGAGATGATGAGAACCAGTGATTTGATTGCTTTGGGGTTTTGTGTTTTTTATGAAGCAGGCCGATATCACATTTTGTCAAACTAAACCAAAACTAGAACATTTCATAATAACATTTCATCAAGTTAAGCTTGTGTAATTATTGGTGGGTTTGGGCTGTTTGGAAGTTGATCATATTTCCTTCTTGCCACTTTCCATCTCAGATGATATAGGAAAGAAGTAACCGAGGCACCCCATCACCCAGACTTCATCCAAGCTGCCTTTTATAAGCTCTGGAAAGGAACAAAGGAAACAGGGCGACTCAACTTTGCGGTCCTGGATTCAATTTCACTCTAAATTTGTCGCAATCAAAATCGTTAAAATCGACGTTTTATGACACAATTCGCCAAAAAAATCTCACCGCCAACAATCAAGCTGAGAGTTGGTATTTAGACGTTTTCAAACCTCGAGCAATACAGGGTGGAATCATATCCCGTATCCACACGTCACCGACTTCAAAGCATGCCGTATAGTATGCATGGCGTATAGTTTCTATGGAGGTAAGCACGTTGTCATATCAAGATCTCTTCTGTTCTTTGTTTCTGTTCTTTAATAAATCCTAAACTCTGCGTGGAAAGTGACGCACGCATCATTTTTGAAGCACGCATCCTTCATCCATCTGGCTGCAGGCGTGCATGAGCTATATCCTATTATCAGGGTTAAACATCGTGTGGATTAGTAGCTCCATCATACTGTGTGTGTGAGAGAGTGTGTGTGTGTGTGTGTTTCCGCAGTGCCTGTCATGGGAGTGCAGCCTAGACAGGAGATTCGGCTGAATGTGTGTAAAGGAGGTTTTTTTTATTGATGTGCAGCGTGGAGCTGGGAAACACAGCGATACAGCATGTTCTGACCTTCGCCTTAGGAAGCCCACCCTACTGCAGACCTACAGGAATCACCCGGAACGTCTGGAGCGCCGGGGCGAGTCGGGCGTGCGTTTCCGAGATAAGGGCGTACTTTGCCGGAGCGGGTCGTTTTTTCGGGTTTTGTTTTTTTTGTTGACGGCGGAACCTTGAGGGTTTGAGTTATGGATTTTTGCGCTACGTTCGCACCGTCGTTGTTTAGCTTTTTCGACGCGGCCTACAGCTCTGGGTCGCTTTCAAGAGTTCCAGAGCTCTGCCCGGCGTAGCGCGACGTCACGGAAAGTTACTTTGAATGGAAATTGTTTCCCCCCTCAGGCGCGCTTCACCCTAGTTAGTTTGAGACTCTGGGGTTCAGTGTGCAGTAATTGCTTCAAGACGTTCTAATTGTAAGAAAGCACCCATCAGAGGGCGAAGGTGTCTAAACAGTGTTCAGATTGCATTGCTTAGAAGATGCACACACACACACACACACACATATTCAAGCACCCAACTGCCTCCCTCATGGTACGCCCACGCCGCGCTGCCTTGAACTGGCTGTTGGCAAAAGAACATCTGCTTTACCGCAAATGTTGTTCGTTTGCTCAAGTTGAGTGTCACATTTTCTAGACCGGCGCGGTTGACTGTTTTTTTATTTATTTTATTTATTTAACAAGAGAAATCGTGTGAAAGGAGAGAGTCTGAGTGAATAAGCGGAAGGGAGGGAGAGTGAAAGGAGGACGGAGGTGATGCAACGCCGCCGTCGCGACCCGAGTCAGACCGGAGATAACATGTTGCTCCCCCCCCCCCCCCCCGCCTCTCTCCCTCCTCCCCCTCTCGTCTCTTTTAGGCTTTCCTTCCCTTTTTTCGTCGCCTTTTCTTCCTGCGGTATCTCCTCCTCTCTCTCTCTCTCTCTCTCTCTCTCTCTCTCTGTCCGGTGTCGTGGTACAGTGGTTAATGATGGTGGCTGTCTGCAGATATGAAGCTAGCGGTGTGCTTTGATATTAAGGCAGCAGCCAGTACAGTAGACATTACCTATTCCTCTTCATCACTACTGCTTACCAGCTCTCACACACACACACACACACACACACACACACATCCAGACGTAGGCATGAAAAACACATTCATGCACACGTGATTCACAAGCAGCCACATTTACACATGTACACACACACACACACACACACACACACACACACACACGAGGCCAGCACACAGCAATGCAGTGGCATGTGCACACACACAAATTCAAGCCCATACATGCAAACACACTCATGCTCACACAAATGTAGACCTCTTTAGACACACACACACACACACGCACAATTCCCACGCAACCGCAAGCTGACTAAGCCAGCATGCATGGCGTGCACATGCACACACACATTCACAAGCCGCCACATGTATGTGCATAAAGAGGATCAAAGCGGGTGTGCATTTGCAGACAGTAACTGAAGCACACACACACACACACACACTTTCTTTTGCCGAATAACATGTTTCACTTCACAAAAATGTGAAAATCAGGACTTGTTAGCTAATAGAAACACGGGCAACACTACACGCATCACACATCCAGCCCTGTTCAGAATTACACTGCTAGTTCTACTGCAGTGCTCACACACACACACACACACACATACACACACACACAGTGCTGAGGTTGCAGCGATCTCCTTGACGGTGTTCTGACAACAGTAACAGAGTTAAAGTACTTCCACCTGTCCCCTCTGAGACTCTCGGGCAAGAACAAAGACCTCCGAAGCAAGGGATGAAAGAACGATAAGAGGGGGCCGGAAAATAGGAAACAAACCAAGTAGCCGGAACTAATAAAAAGGTCCGTCGGAGGTGGAGGTGGAGGTGGAGGTGGAGGGAGAAAAAGACGAGAGGAAAAGGAGTATATTTGCAGAGGCGAGAGGGAGAGCGAGAGAGAGAGAGAGAGAGAGCTCCAGAGGCAGAAGGGGTGTCAGGATTCAGGTGTTTACAAGAGAAAGAGAAAGGGATGAGACAAAAAAAAGGTGATGACCGGCATGTTTCCCTTCCTCTCGTTTGCGCCCGCGGGGTCATTAGCGTTAATAATTCAGACTGTACATCGAAAGGACCGAGGGATGGTCACTTTCTAGGGGAAGGGGGAGGAAGGGGTGGGGAAAAGAAAGGAGAGCAGCAGGGGGAAAAAAAGAAAAGAAAAGGAGAATAGTAGAGAATACTGGAGAGGATGTTTGCGGCTGCCTCCTCCCCTCTTTTCTCCTCAGTGCGTCTGTAAGCTGATAAATAATTGAGTGTGCCAAGCAGGGGACTGCATGGGTTAGGAGAGGAAAGAGAGGGAGCGAAAGAAGAGGGAGAGAGAGAGAGAGAGAGCAGACAGAAATGAAAAGATAGGCCTGGCGAAGCGCTAGACAGTGAAATGAGGAGCTATTCCAGAATAGAGAGCGCATCCTTCGCGCTCATCTTCCTCCTCCTCCTCCTCGTCTTCTTCTTCTTCTTCTTCTTCTCCTCATCTTGGGTTTTTGATCCTCTTCGATCTCTCCAATCCGAAAGGGGGATGAAGCCCTGTTAGATCCCGCTACTGTATGCTCGGCTTAAGGCGGGTCTTAGTCTGGGATTTTCCTCCGATAGGGTTAAATCTCCGATGACTCGCTGCAAAGGTGCACATTGGAGAGAGGGCAGTATAGAGCGGGGTTAGGCCAACATGGGTTTTTGAAGACCGATACAAATGCCAATATTTTTCAACTGAAGCTGCAAATATATATATATATCTTTTAAATTTGACCATTTTCAAAAAGCCCCCGTAGCAACAACCAGATACTAAAAGTCATTGAAACACAGGATGATGACGATGATGAGAAGAAGAAACCCTGCAGACTTGAAATGTGTGGAAACATGAGACTCAGTTCAGGTTCAGGTCTTCCCGCGGACAACCGGCGTGGTATCGATCGATTCTACGCTCACAACGCGATCAAACAAACGGCGTCGTGTCCATCATCGAGGAACTGACGAGGCCAGTATCGGCCCCCGTTCATCAGCGGGCCGATATATCAGTCTAACCCCAGTGTAACAGAGCACACTGCTTCCTCTGCACTTACGCAGCCACAATGTGTGACATTCCCCATAAGTGGGCTCACTAAACCTCCCCCCTGTACCTACTCCTGACACGACACTCCGGCAACCTACACACTTCATTTAGCACGGCGACAAGCTAGCGGGTAAGGGTAGCGCGGTCGTCCCGACACCCCGTTCTCCCGTCTCCTCCGTATTCATTTCAGAGCGCGTGCGGGGGCCCGGGGAGGCGCCGGCGATCAGCTGTGTAATCTTGTGTAACTCTCCACTGCGGAGCGGTGTCAAACTGTTAAATGGACAAAGCGCTGCCAATGTCCACTCGGTAATGCATTAATCGATCCGCGTCCGAGGCCTCTCGTCGCGGCCGCGGCCAAGAGTGAGCCCCCCGCCCGAGCCGCGAGGACTCCAGAAAAAGCCGGCGCTTTCATTTCATTCAGAAATAGTAATGGAAAAGGAATGCCGCGTTGGCTGGTCGCAGGTTTTCAATTTCAATCCGGACCAAAAAGGATTTGTCATTCACCTGAGACAGTTGTCATAATTGGGTCAGCTTGGTTTAGCCTCAGCACGGAGGACAACGAGACACAACAGCGGAAAAGAAAGCCAAATATCCGACTCGATCGGTGTTCTTTTCAGTCCAAACTAGATGTGAGCAGCAATTCAGAATCGAGCACGAAGGCCGGCGGTGTGAACGTACCCCCCTGCAAAAAAATGTGTAGGTTAAAAAAAAATGTACCGTTGTGGCGCGGCTGCCTTCATCGGATGCAGCGACACC
This sequence comes from Hoplostethus mediterraneus, assembly GCA_034670385.1. NCBI lineage: Eukaryota > Metazoa > Chordata > Actinopteri > Trachichthyiformes > Trachichthyidae > Hoplostethus > Hoplostethus mediterraneus. The sequence goes on along the minus strand of JAXDDW010000127.1, from coordinate 931,557 downwards.
TCGGCGCACTGTGGCTCGCAGGAGGCAACGGCCAAATAAATAAAAGATTTTTAATATTTTCAGGACAGAGGAGTCGGAGCTTCTGGTGCTTCATTCGTTTCAGCTTTATGTGCGTTAGTATTAGGGTCGGACCGATATATATATACGAGGCTGGTATTGGCCTTTTGTTAAAAACCAGATCCGGTCCAGTCGGTGTCGTGCACCTCTGATACGATGACCACAGCTAGTCAATATGTTTTTTACTGTTATTCTGACCAGAGAAGTCATTCCTGTGGTGGGAGGATTTTACTCACGAGTCTATAAAACCCACAATGAAACCTGCCTCGACCCGCCTTAAGGAGCTGCTAAACCCTTAAAAAATGTAATTACTACGGCTTTCAATAGAGACTTTTACTGTCCCATGATGGGCTACATGCTGTTTAAGAGCCTTTACCACCCTGACAACAATACAATTCTAGGGGAAACACTGAGTACCGACTTACTTACTCGTTTTGTTTTGGCATGAAAAAGGTCAAACCTTGAAAAAGATAGCACTTCAATCTTGAAAATATCGGTCCGAGTATCGGTCGAACCTTCGGGGAACCTCCGTGACCGCGTCTCTTCGGCTCCTTGTAATCCCATGAGTCCCGCCGTATCACCATTACACCGGTTTCCACTTCTTCGCTCCGCTCTCCGTTCTCCTGAGCGCCGCGCGCTGTAATCTCCACGCCGATAAGGAGATTAAACAGGCGAGCAGGAGAGGGGATTTCTGGGATTTCTCCCATGAGTACAAAAGGATATCAGTGGGAGGGAGGGATATTACCCAAGGCTTTAACACCGCAGAGAGGGAAGAGGGCGGAGAGCGATGGAGCCGGGAGAGTGTGTGTGTGTGTGTGAGAGAGAGAGAGAGAGAGAGAGTGAGGGAGGTAGAAGTGTTATCACCTGGAGCCATCATTAGCACTGTTTAAAGAAGGGCCACCAGGGAAAGGTCACCGCGGCGATAGTCTCTTATCGCCGCGGTGACAGCGCGCTATCACCGTGGCGACAGTACTCCGCGTTACCTCCTCAGCTTCTCTGACCCCTGACAACAGCGGTTTAACATCTTGACAGGTGCCTGCGGGATAGGGATAGGCGGGTCGGGCCGGCGGGCTCGTCCGGCCGCCGGTTCAAATCCCAGCGGGTGGGGGAAGTGACAACAACTCAAACCAACTGCTAACTGTTGAGGTTGCGCTTGAGCAAGGCTCTGAACACTGGGCGTTGCCGTAAAAAAGACCGCGGAGCCAAAAAAAAAAAAAAAAAAAAGTTGGAGTTGATAGAGCGGAGGAAACGCCTACGTCCTCTGACATTACGAAGGAACACAAACCGGTGGGCAGGGGTCATAAAGCTTTTTACACGCTATCTCCAGATACTCCAGTCGTATCTGCAATGGGAGACAGGTTGTAATTAGATTAGATTTGATTGGAGTCTTAATAGACTTTCAAATAAAGAGGGGCCGCCATTGATCCGGCCATGAATCTAATGAACAAAATGGTTTTATGTATGAGTCCAAAGTGATTTTGTGCGTCGGGGTCGGCGGGGGTTACGTTCACGCCAGAGCGACTCCGCGGCTCTCTTTCTGTGCCTGTCTGTCTTTCCGTCTCTGCCTCTTTTCTTTTTTCTTTTTTTTTTACACACACACACACACACACAAATCATAGCAAGCTTTGGGGGCTTAAAGGCAATAAAGGTAGATATCGATCGATCCTCTTCCCCCACCGCCCCTCCCCTCGCCGCCGCCGCCGCTTGACCTCCCTCCAACCTCTCCAGCAGGCGGTACAAGGTCAGCCGCGGGGGGTCCTTCCACGCCCCGCGTCTCAGTTTGATGATGCGGGGCGAGGCTGAGGGGGAAAAAGAAAAGCAGGGACGGCGGAGGGAGGGAGGCTGAGCATGAAATGAACAATTAGAGGAGCCCATAAAGCAATGGGCATAATCACTCAGGGTGTAACGTGTCGCAGTAACACACACACACACACGCGCACACGCACCCCCCGCGCGCAAACACACACACACAGTTACAAGCGGTTGAAAAGCAATTTTTAAAAAAGCTATATTTAGATATGCTGCATTGCTGCTATCAGACCTATTCGCATTGTCCCAGGAGAGCCTCCAAAATGGCGGCTTGGACCGTCTCACACTAAAACCAGCAATATGGAAGTTTTTTATGTAGTAGTGCTGATAAGCAAGCCCAGCCCAGCCGTGGGAATAATGCCGCAGTTATTTTCCTGCTAGTCAGGGGGTAGTTGTTCAAAAAGAAGTGTGCGAGGGCCTTTATTCTGAAACAAAAGATGGTTGCCACAATCATTAACTTTGTTGTTTTTGTTTGATTTGATCATGGAAATATTGCATAAAGGACAAGGACACCTTACTTCCTGTTGCTACCCACTCAGCGTTTAGATTGATTGTGCTGGTTTGTGTAATGTAGAAAAAGGTTATTAAGGATGTGATATATATTAAGATATATTCACCAGTGTGAGTGTTTTTGAGTGGAAGCGTTTGACTCAATGTGTGAATGCTGCTGAAAGGCTGCCATTGTGGTTGAGGCTTAATATCCACATTAACATCCAAGTGTTCCATAACCTTTTCACCTGGGATCCACCAATAGCAGGCTCACTCCCCCAGGGATAAACTAAGAACTGCTCTATTCACCTGGGAGCAAACCATAATAATTGTGATGATATAATAAACTTTTATTTGTGTATTTGTGTAATTTTTGAAAGAAATTCACGTCTTAGCAATCAAATAAATTCATAAAACTCATAAAATAAAGCATGTAAAAGTAAAAAGGCAAAACAAAACGTAATAGTAAAATAACGGGGAAAAAATCATCTGGTGCACAGGAAGTGATGCGTTTTATGTTTACGGCAGTAGCCACAGCAGTTTGTTTGGAATAAACAGAAGAAGAACTGGGTAGTTAACGTGAGCGGCGATAGCCACCGTGGCTGAACAGACAAAGAAAAGAGCGCCACCTACAGAACTCAAACTCCATCAACAGAAAATGCAAGCAGAAAGACGTCACAGTACTGGACACACTGTTTGATTGACAGGTGATCTCTGGAAAGTGCAGCGCAGAAACACCACAGCAACGAGGCTGAGAGACAAAGATGGAGACTCAATGAGGAACACGAGGATTACCACTTTGAAGATTCTCCCCCCCCTGCCCCCATGTGGGAGAGAAAGCTTTTCATTCTCTTTGGACTGTCGGTGTACTTTTGTAAATGCGGGATCTCAGGATATCATCCACCTGAGTGTTGTCAAAATCAGCCCGCTCATTTCTGAGGTATTTCATGCATCCTACATGCAGACGGGAACAGGATTCCTCAGCGCGAAGAACAGCAAATAGTCCAGTCTAGACAGCGAACGCGGACTCCAATCACCGGTCAGAGTGCGAGAACACACGTTCGTTTGAGCGGGTTTTGTCTGCTGTGTTTTGACTTTTTACAGGAGCAGCCCCGAAAGACCGCCTGTATGCTCCAACAACCTTTAAATAAAAACTCGATGGAGTGGAAATGTCGCAAAACTTTTATATGCCAGGGATAAAGTTTGCAGTCGTGAGATGAACGTAAAAAATGAAAGGAGGGGAGAGAGGGAGAGATAGTCTCTCGTGCTTTTTAACAATTTGGCTGAAATTAGGCATAGCCCCCCAACCACTCCCCCCCCCCCCCCCCCCCCTCCCTGCCCCAAGCTTTCCACCAGGGCCCATCTCGCTGTCGACGGCAATGACCCATTTGAGAGGCATTGTGGTCTACGGGGTATATTACACACACACACACACACACACAAACAAAATGACCAGTATGGATCATTAAGAGCGCACACACACACACACACACACACACACACACACACACACACACACACACACAGGGGTAGTAAATGGAACAGCAGTCCAGTGACATTAACATTATAGCTTATTGAGCGATTTTAAAGGATTTATAGGGCAGGGCAAGAGACTGTGGCAGAGAGAGAGAAAAGTAGAAAGAAGACTGTTCGGAAACACACACACACACACACACGCACGCACACACACACACACACACACACACACACACACACAGCCCAGTGCCGTATAGCTGCGCCACTGCTCATATAAATTACCGGTGAGTTTTATACCTCTCAACATGGCCTGTTTCCCTCTGTCTGCTTTTTTCCCCCTCTCTCCATCTCTCTATCGCTCTCTCTCCCACTCTCTCCCTCCGTCATCCCTCACTCTCCCACCCTGTGTACCAGGTCAGCCTGGGAAATAGCTGCTGTTTGAAGTCAGCTGCAGCTTTCACATCTCTTCCCTTTGTTCCCCAATCCCCAGCAGCTTGACATCCGCCATGTGTGTGTGTGTGTGTGTGTGTGTGTGTGTGTGTGTCTGTCTGTGTGTGTGTGTGTGTATACATCGTATAGCTGCACATGAACTTGTGACATGTATGCATGTGTGCGCATGTACTGTATGCCTGTCATGACCATAACCTCAGATGCAGTGGTAAATTAAAAGGTGGACAAACTATGACAACACAAGGCAAACAACCACGATGAACACAAACATATTTTTAGTTTTTCATATAGCTTACATCACTTTGATATATTTACTATGAATTTCATATAAAGACTTATGTCATGCTAGTGAGGTCCAAATAAAAAGGTGGGTACAGTGGGACTGTAGCTGGGTTCGGCCTACATCCCTCACTATAACTGTACAGCTTTCCTCTTCAAATTCCAGATCAGACACATAAAATGATCTTCTGTCAAAATGAAAACACGGAAAAAAGGGTATTTAGAATTAGAGGAAAGCTTGTAATAGAGTATTCACGATTAAAGTATTCAGTATTAGATGAAAGCTTGTACTAATTGGAGTATTCACTATTAGAGTATTCAGTATTAGAGCAAAGCTTGTAATAGAGTATTCAGTATTAGAGGAAAGCTTGTGAGAGAGTATTAATTATTACAGTATCCAGTATTAGAGGGAAGCTTGTAGTAGAGTATTCAGTAGTAGAGGAAAGCTTGTAATAGAGTATTCACTATTAGAGTATTCAGTATTAGAGGAATTCAGGTATTCAGTGTTTGTAGAAAGCATGTATAAGCATGTATTCAGAATAAGAGCAAATCTTTTATTAGAGCATCTCACTGATTCTGTTGGACATATGCTTTGCTACTCTCTGGTCCTCTGGGGCTGTCTGGATTTGACTGTCAGACTGTCTGTCAGTCTCACACTATTTAATGGTGTGTGTGTATGTGTGTGTGTGTGTGTGTGTGTGTGCGTGCGTGTGCACGCGGTTTGGTTTGAGTAACATTCTCTAAAAGCCTTTTTAGTGGGCTTCCGCTGGACTCACACAACAGCTTTCTGGGAAATGGAAAGGAATGAAGGGAAAGGGATGGAGAGAAGAGAGAAGATAAGCTGCTGCTTCTTCTCCTCTTTTTCTTCCTCTGCTGTCCTTTTTCCTTTCCTTTATGTTTTCCTTTCCTTCCCCTTCCTTCTGTCATTCTGTTTCTCTGGATGACTTTAGAGGCGTACCTGCAGTTTAGGAAAATCTTGGTCACTTTCATCACTGATCACCATGTCTGGTCAAATGTGGACGGCAATATCTACCAGTTAACTTGAAAGAAGTGTTTTAGGGAATGTCATTTTGAGAAAAAATATGATAGATAATCCATTGTCCAAACGTTGTCAAAGTTTCTCTGTTAGGGTTAGGGTTAGGTTAGGTTATTGCATTATGCCTGACTTGAGTGTTTTCATATCAGTGCATGCATTCAGAGACCTCTGATTTCTGTGGCTTTACCAAGCGATGCGTGAATGAACACACCCTATTCAAAGCTTACCAGCCTGTTTTGTGGATGATATGTTAGCCAATTTGTATTTGATTTAAACCCCTCGAGCAGGAAACAAAATAATATACAACATTTTTCAGTCTAACTATATACACAATATCTCCATTAAAGGCTAACTTTTTGGTTATTTAAGCCGTTTATTCACTCGTGGTGATTCTAAACCTCCCGTACAAGGACATCCGTTTCCTCTCGGGCTCCAGACTGTTCCATCACCAAATTGTGCCGTGGTGCACACTGCACTGCTTTTAAAGGGAAGGATTTCCTCATTGATTGGTCATGATTGAAGCCACACCCACCACACCTATTGATAATTTCGTCCTGTTAATCCAACCCCGTTTCCAAGCGCACTGCGGGGTGCACCGCTCACCTCTAGCCACGATATTTCCAAAAATCAGCCGCCACGCCGTGTTCGCTCGCGCCATGCACTTTCGACTGAAAACAGTGCACCATGATGTACACAAAACCTTTGACCAGTCGCTGACGTGCTTTGTGATTATGTTCCGCTCTGCTCCCTGTCGATGACCTAACACCCACGAGGAAGAAACGGAAGTGTCCGGCAGGAAATAATCATTCTGCCTTACACGCTCTTTATTATCACATCCACATCTTATTATTTAGGGCATCTTTGTTAGCTGGAACAGCAGTTAATTTCAAGCTAGGTTTGACACCATAAAGTTGGTATTTAAAAAGTGATAAAAAAACAAGTAAATGTTAAAAGAAAAATCTAATTACATACAGCATGCACTGCAAAATGATTGATGAGCTATAATTCTAAAGGACACCAGTATGCTCCTTTAAATGTTTGGGGTTTTTTTTGTTTATTTTGTGCTTGGTATATTTGATGCAGCTGGTATAAAAACATAGAAATTAACTATTTATAGTGATAGTATAGTATTTATAGAAGCCAAATATGATAATATCTTAAAAATTCACCAATCCAGCCGAAAGCACCATTCATCATCATCTGCGATGCCTCGACCCAAGTGGATAACCTAACATCGTACCTGCAGTTCAGGGGAGATCTCGGATGGATTCATCAGTGTCATCACTGATCACATAGAGGGAGGGGTGTGTGTGCGTTATATCGACTGTATGTTGCAGGGAGAGTCATACCGCATGTTTTCTCATATTTTCTTGTATTTTCACCCCGTCAGTGCCTCAGTTATGCTAGTTCAAATGGCTTCAAATGCCCTTAGACCACAGACAACCACACCATCACCGCTCTCTCTCTCTCTCTCTCTCTCTCTCTCTCTCTCTCTCTCTCTCTCTCTCTCTCTCTCCCTGGCATCAGGCCTGTATGGATTTCTATGCGCTAGACACACCTTGCCGTGGCTTCGCAACCTGCAGGCTGCTGTATGTATTCATCTACAGCATTTTGAGACTAACCAACGCTGATCTGAACTGTGGCCTAACAATGCTATGGGTCTCTGTGGACATCGCATGAATATACAGCACAGAGCCTATAAACATGGACCCTGTGATTTCCCTCCCACGCAAGACAGGTGTGTGTTCACCCGTGCGCTGCTTTGTCTATTTAGCTCACCGCACTTGGTTATTCTGCACATACGTGCTTTTTTTTTTAACATGCAGCACAGGGAGTGAAGATCTACGCTGGTTTAGCATGGGAATTCCCAAATGTGTGTGTGCATATGTGTGTGTGTGTGTGGCACGTACATGCATGCATGCATATGTGTGTGCGCGCCTCTACAGTATGCGCCAGGGTAAAGCGTGGTATTCCCAGTGTGTATTTAATAGGAGCTGGTCCTTAATGAGTACAGCACACATCTCAGAGGCAGCATTCCTGCACATCAGGGATGCACTCTGGAGAATTCCAATGCCTTCCGCTCCGCCAATGAGCTGTCACAACGTTTCGAGGTCACAGGTCAAAGTCTGTATTGATTGGCTGATGTTTCCTCCAGAGGAAAACAGGTTTCTGATCCTCTTTGCATTATCATTTTTACCCCGTTTCACTGCCTTTATTTGTGCAAACATACGTCTCGCTATGTTAATAAAGGCAATTCCCCAGGTGATGCGGGCTTGCATGCTTACCTGCATGCTGTTCAAGGGGCTTGCGGTGCAGCCGGGCACAAAATGGCGGTCGCAGGAGGTTCACAGGGGTTAATCGCGGTCACGGTTTGAGTTGATCCCATTGAGACTGCACCCTGGGCAGTGATCTGGCTCTGTTATCCCAGGCTTAGATCGGGCTCTCCGCTGAATCCACCTGATTGTCTGGAGACAGACAGCGATACCACGCTCCCGCCCTAATTCTTCGTACTGGTTTTTGCAGAGCAGAGGATCTGTCTATATTGTAAACGGTCTTGTCATCTGCAGAAAAACAACACTATACAAATGTACACAGAAAAGTGTGTGTGTGTTTTTGTGTGGGGGCGATTATGTGTTACCGTACAGTACACCACTCCGCAGTAAATGGCAGACAAACAACCATCTGGTGTATGGATTCCAATTGTTCATGCCAATCAAATATTAACCTATGGATTTGACTGTCACTCAAACGCCTCTACACACACTAGCAAGTGAAGAAAAACTTCTGAAGGACAAGCACAAAAATACTGTCTCTTTAAAGGTGTAACGAGTCAGGTTTTTCCCGCCCCGGTGGCACAAAGTGACCGATCGACCCCTCGAGGCGCTGAGATTTGTGGCTTTCAAAACGTATTTTTCAAAACTCCACAAACAAAAAACTCCCCACCCGTTGGAATTTCAAGACCCTCCCTACTCGCATTTTCAACTGCTCGGCGATGGACGACGGTGCTGTGTGGCGCCATGTGGCAACATTCTCAGCTGCGAAGGCTAAAAAAAACCACATCATTCTCAAGCCCCCAAAAAAAAAGCACTTGACAAAGCAGTATTATTATTCCAGCATTGTGCATTACAGGCCACCGTAAGCCCGAGACCTGTCAATATGCTGCAATACCTACTCGTCGCTTGTAGAGGCTGATAAAAGTCATACTGCTTAATAATAACCATCATACTATACCTATATCAATCATTCTATACTCTCAAATATGGAATTACACTTCAAACTCAACTCTGCAAAATAAAGTTTAATGGCCAGCATGGGAGAACCGGCCAATCCAGAGCGACTCAGATAGCTCTAGACCTAACACCATAACCTAATATTCCCTCAGAAATGTCCAGGGTGGTATTGACCGCGCTGTCAGGTCTATGTAAATGCCCCTCTCGATCGCTTTCTGACCAGACGACGTGAGGCGGGTGACAGCTTAATTTGACAGGCCGCCGATCCGCCTGTGTGTGTATGTGTATATAGTCATAGCATCATTGGATTTTTTTTGATTTTTTTTTTACTACGGGACACTTTCTCTCAGTTTTAAGGTCTGAGTCATGAATTTGTGAAAGAATTTCTAATACTGTTTTTAAATATTTAAAGAGCCCATGAAGTCGTTCCACAGGGGAATAAAATGGCCCCTTTTTTTATATGCTCCCACCAGGTGATTTCAGGGATGAATGTCTTCTGACTAAAAGCCCATGCTGAAGTATCACTGCCGCCCCACACGCTGAACATTGACTTTTACCGTAAATGGTTCGGGGATTATAATAAGCTGATTCTTTTTCTTTTTTTTTTCCTTTTTCGACGCCTCGGGGCGCGACATCACGCAAGGTTATTGTTTTTCCAAATAATCATTGAATCTCCCGTTCGCTAATCTCCTTTATTATTAGCCGTACCTGGCTAACAAATTAGCAGCGGAGTTCCCTCCCCTGCTGTTTCTACTACTGCTGCAAATAATGCCGGCGCCATTTGTTCAATAATGGGGTTTTAGTCAAAATTATGACCCAATTAGACCTAGTTTCACATTCATTTGATTTCGCAGAGGAGCCCGGTTACGTTTCACTTCGTATGTAATTACAGCAGAATTAATATCAGCCGCTGTAATTGGGTTTCAAGGCAAAGTTAACTAAGTAAGAGCGCAGAGGAGAGGCTAGAGGGGAAATATGATATTTAAACCTGAGGAATTGTCGCTCCACCGTGCAGAACGGGAATAATTGTCATCGGTTTTTTTTTCTTCCTCACACTGATACTGCAAGCCAAGCATCGCTAAGTCATGTACAATTAAGAGGAAGGGATTGTTTGCTGTGAGGCATTTACAAGGGACCTGAAACTCTAATGGACCAATCACGTTATCGGTCTTCGGCGCTAGAAGTAGCACTCCTGGAAAAAAATATTTTCTAGCATCACACAAGGTTTTTTTTTTTTTTTTACCGCTTTATTCAATTACTGTAATCAAGTTCAAAATGGCTGTGCGTGTGTTATGTGCATCCGTGTATCCAAGCACTCCCGGTAACATAGGGATGTCTTTAAAAGGTGTGTGTGTGTGTGTGTGTGTGTGTGTGTGTACTCCTTCACCTCCATATCTCCTATAGTGCTGGTTTGCCAGTCGCCCCCCTGCAGCCTTTTCTATTCCATCCTCCTCTTTTCTCAAAGTGAAATTACACGCCTCTAATTTTTCCTCCTCCATCTCCATCCCTTCATCCCAGCATTAATATTTAAACCGACACCTTGAGCAAACTCACATGCCAAAAAGAAAGGGAGAGAGAGAGAAAGGGAGAGAGAGAGAGAGAGACAGAGAGAGAGAGAGCAAAGTGGGTGAGGGGGGATTGTGTTCGCTGGAATCCTTTAATCCGGGAGAATTAGCCGTTTAATAGCGAGTCGCCATTTGTAGATTACAGGGCTTAGACTCCTGGGACCTGACGCTCTCTGACGCCTGCTTAAACACTCACAACCTGTAAGCTCACACACACACACACACACACACACACACACACACACATTCTGGAGATTTCCTTAAGATTTCCTCTTGTACATTACCAGGAAAAGTACCCAGACACACATGCACACACACGCCCATATGTGCATGCATACACACACACACAAGCACATGCATACATTAACATACACATGCATGCATACACACGTGCACATGCAGTTTTCCCCTTGTCTGAAAAAAAAGACTGCATAAACACACACACACACACACACAGATCATCATGCCGCCAAGGAAGACATAGTGCTGAAAATAAGGATATTGTGCTGTATGTGTGTGTGCGTGTGCGTGTGTGTGTGCGTGCGCGTGCGTGTGCGCGTGCGTGTGTGCGTTTGCGAAATAGATAGAGATAGGGAGCATGTTGAGGACGACCGCCTTTGATTCATGCACACGCCATTTGTAACGTCAGTCCACTTCTTTTTTCTTTGTCCTTCCATCGTTCTCTCTGCTGCTCTTCTCTCTTTTCTTATTCATACCTTTACCTCCCATGTTGATTAAACGTGCAACAGAACACACACACACACACACACACTAACACACACCAGCTGTAATTTGGGGCGGTGTACCGGGGGATCAGACGGCTGCTATCTGCTCTCATTCTCATAATCATTTTGCGGGAGATGACAACTGTCTGTTGTCCCAGGCAAGAGATAAGGCCCGTACAGGAAACAGCGCTGTGTGTTTTTAATAATCGGCAGGCGGTAAGTCATTTACTCCTCGGCACATAACGAGATGCTATCGCCCCGCCCCGATGAACGAAGAAACAGAGGGAATAAAAGAGAGAGAGGCCAGAGAGGAAGTCCACAGACTCAACTTAGCCGCCCTCACGCTGTTCGATATCATCCATCTGTGTTCAGTGTTGAGTTATTTTTGTGATGACGTTTTTAGTCATTTACCTTTTTGCTGTACCCTCCTCAACTTGCCTCGTTAAATTCCACTTCAGTAGTGGTGATTTACATTTCCCAGAATGCCTTTCAACGTCCCCGGGAGAACGCGCCTGCGCTTGTTGCGTCCAGCTGTTGGTTTTTACATGTAGGCGGAGGGAGCGGCAACGATAGTAATTGTGATCGTGATGGACGAGAGAGAGAGAGCGAGCCGGGGCCGCATTGCATTCTGGTCTATCGAGGCTACTGTCAGTCGGAGGCGTTGGTGTCTCTTTCTCTTGATTGTTGATTGTATGACCTGTAATCTGATGGGGAACTAAGTCGTTGGTACAAATTGGGGAATTGTTAGAAAATACTACGTAAAGACACCTAAGAAAGTCTGTGTAAATGACCAGCCATGTTTTTGTGCTTGGTGTGCTTGATGCAGCTGGTATAAATACATATGAATCAACACTTATGTAACATATAACAGACGTTATGTAAGCAAAGTATAATATCTCTCCTCAAGGGACGATCCAAGAGGCATGATGCAGTTTACGATGCTCCTGGTCATGTTTGTTGTATCGCTGATCCTTGTTTTTTAGTATCTACGAGTGTCTATGCGTTTTCCTGCTGCTTCTGTATTTGACGGTGTGTGTGGTGTGTGTGTGTGTGTGTGTGTGTGTGTGTGTGTTTGGTGTGTGTGTGTGTTTGGTGTGTTTAATGCACTGTGTTTGACGCAGGGTGGATTGTATGTCATTAGATGTTTTCACCAGTCGACGGCTCAGTTTATGCCAGTCCAGATGACTTTGAGCCTTATACCACGGATAAACACAATCACCACTCTCTCTCTCCTCTCTCTCTCTCTCTCTCTCTCTCTCTCTCTCTCTCTCTCTCTCTCTCTCTCTCTCTCTCTCTCTCTCTCTCGCGTGCGCGCTCTCGCCCCCCCCCATCACCAGCAGTGCCAGCTGTTCCCTCTCTCCTCAACAACTGCACCCTGCACCGGGTTGCTGCGGTGATGCCAGTGGGCATCAGGACTGTGAACAGTGCCAGGCTGACACACACACTGTTTACACACACACACACACACACACACACACACACACACACACTGCTGCAACACACAAACACACTCCAAGGCCCAGCAAGCCTGCACACAACAGCACACAAAACACACAAACTAATTTCCCTCTCTCTCTCTCTCTCTCTCTCTCTCTCTTTCTCTCTCTCTCTCTCTCTCTCTCTCTCTCTCTCTCTCTCTCTCTCTCTCACACACACACACACACACACACACACACCTGTCCCTGATGCAGGCAGACTGCCCACATATTGCGTTTGTGAGCCACTGCCAAACAATGCAGCCCTGACTGTGCTGAGGTGAACAACAGGGAATACACAACCTGTGGTTTGTGTCGGCTCAGAGTACTCCACACTCGGTTTAACATGACCACATAAACAACACAGTGGAGGAGGGAGGCCTGAACTCTTGTTTTTGTTGGTTTTTTTGGTTGTTTTTTTGTGGTTCAGCCGAGAACTAACATAGCCCCGAGGACGTAAAACATTTCCCTCTAAAGCTGTGTGTTATACCAGGACCTCGTTGTTTACCCATTACCCATTCATCACTGCAGCACCTGACCACCGGTCCATCAGGGTAACCACTGATCTTTAAAAAGTCTGAAAAAGTTCTTTAAAGTATTAAAATGTATTAAATCCGGTTATTATTATTATTATTTGTATTATTGCTATCATTATTATTATTGTTACTATCATTATTATTATTATAATTATTATTACTATTATTAAAGCACTTATTTTTGTCCAGAACAGTGTTACTAGTACAATATGCATCATGTCTACTTACAAATAATTTCATGGTGTCCTTTTTCTTATAGTTTCACAACTTTCACTTGGTATGTTGAGTCAGAAATAGACAGCTTTTGACAGCTTTGTGTTTCTATTTTGTTTTTTAAACAGTCTTATTTTTAATTCTGGGTAGTCTTAAGAAGGTCTTAAAGTCTTTCTCAGATACCCTGTCTATGCATCCATCCATAATCATCGTATTACTCCTCCTAATCAGTTTTTATCCAGCCCTCCCTCAATCCTCCCTTTAAAAAATCCTCTCGTTAACCCTTCCTGTATCTCCTCCTCCAGAGTCCCTTGGTTAGGGTGGTGGCACTCAAATAAACCTCTGATTTGTTAAATCCTTTACAGCGCTACAAATGAGCATTTGAGCCATTTGATCATAGCGCTATAGTATAGAGAACCTAAAAGATCTACAACGGTTCTTGACAGCACCAAAAAAAAGAGTCTGCAAAGGGTTGATTTGTTAAAATGAAAAACTAGCAAATCAGAATAAAGGACCCGGTTTCGTAGGTACAACCATTTGAGCAAGCCGTTTCAAAATGGGTTCACCAAAAAAGTGTAAAGAAGCATTTTTTTTGTGAGAACCATGGCGCTATGGAGGAGGGTTCGGGGGGGCATTGCGGTGGTTCTAGGGGTCCAAAAAGGGGTTCTGCTCTGTTACAAGCCTAAAACCAAATCATTTTCTGGTGCTTTGAAGAGGCATTTCTGTTAAGAGGGTGAGTTCCAGGCTGCCCTGGTCTATACTGCGTCATGTAAAATGTATGTCCTGTTTTTTATCGACCTCAATGCACACAATGCCACAGCGCACTGATGAAACATTACCACAGGCAACATATATATATATATATATATATATATATACTGTATATATACATGTATAGAGGTGGGGGGGGTCTTTTGACAGGGGTCAGAGTCTGCTCATGCCAACCTAACGAGGGATCGGTCCTCTGCAATTCTGAGCGCAAGTTGATTCGTGTACAAAGACCTCAGCCATGTTTCCTTCACGAGACGTAGCTTCAGTTTGACTTTCAGACCTCGCGTGTAGTTGATGACATGACATGAAACTGAATGCAACTGTCTGATGATTGAATCGCGAGACGTGTCAATGTTCCCGTTCAGGTTCGGTTTGGGACTTTTATTGTGGTTTCAGTTTCAGTTTCCTTCAGTTTCAGACTTCAGACTTGCTCAGACGTTTCATTTCAATCCAGAATTATTTGTACATCTGAGCAATAAAGTCGCAGCAGACGCAAAGCATGTTTGAGTTGCACCATCATCCGTGCAAAAGCTTTTTACCTTTAATGATGCGGCGACTCAAACGCGCTTTTGTCACTTTATCGAAACGGAAGCGTTGCATCGAGGCGTCTCACCTTGAGAGGTTTTTTTTTGTTCCTCCTCCCACTTCCACGTGCTTCTCGTCTCCATTTCATTTTTCGTCTTGCCAGCCATTCCAGCCAGTTACAACGGGCGCAGGCGTCACTTTGTGCTGTTTTTCTTTCCCCTTTAATTTCAACCCCCCCCCACCCCCCCACCCCCGAACGTCTGCGGATACTAATTTGTCATCGGATCCACTTCCTTAATTCCTCAGCTTTGCTTTCCGAATCTTCTTCCGCGTAACGGGGCTCGCAGATCTCAGAGCTTTTTGTTTGTTTTACAAGCGTGGAGAATCAGCAAAAAACAAAAAAAACACGGAAGCAACCGGCTCCCAAAAAAGGATTGCGAGTGTGTGTGTGTGTGTGTGTGTGTGTGTGCGCGTGTGTGTGTGGATGTGGCCTGCGTGCGGCATTGGGAAGGCTGGGCTGTCCGGTATACTGAGCGTAGCCCGGTTCCCCAGAGAGGCAGAATTACCCGTCTGACTGCGGATAAATCAGCCGGCAGCGGGCAGAGGAAATTTACGAGTTACGCTTGATAGATAATACAGAGAGCGACTCGACAGGGATTTGCACCCTCCTTCTTCCCTTTTTACCCCCCCCCCCCTCCCTTTCTTTCTTACATCTCTCCGTCCTCTTACCTTATGTAATTTGCCTCTGCCTTTGAGATTTTCACTTTTCTTTCTTTTGCTGTTCACACTTCTTCCCCGTCCTCCTCCTCCTCCTCGTCCTCCTACCCCCCATTCCCATTGAGCCCTCCTACTTTGTTAAATCCATCCATTCCGGCTTGCCTCTGTAATTTCCTCCCTGGGTAATGTAGAATCGGTTTGGTCCCCCTCTCATCCCCCTCTTTTATTTACTGAGCGAAGGAGAGAAATGGAGGGATGGTAATGATAGCATGGCAAAAAAAAAAAAAAAAGGTTCAGTGTTTCTGTCTCACTGCTCACCGCTCTTTATTTTCTCCCTCTATTTTCCTCCTGTCTCTTTTCTCATTATTTCCCGCTCTCTCTAACCAATTTCATTCCTTTTCAATATTGCTTTACCTTTTTTTTGTTTTGCTTTTTTTTTTGTTCTGAATCCCCGACTTTGTTTCGCTTCTGGTTTGCTCTCCTGCTCTCTTCTTCTGAGACTCTTCACAAAACAACTTAATTTGTTCGTTTGGGAAGCAGACTTTGTGGTTCCAAAAGAACAAATCATTCTGCTTGAGGAAACCAGCCCAACTCTCCCTCTCTCAGACCTCGCTTTAACAAGAAAAAGAAAAAATTGGCTCCTTTTGAAAATTCATGTTGTTCACACAAGAAGTTGTTTTTCCACGTTTTTTTTTTTCCTACTTCCATCTCTCTCTCTCTCTCTCTCTCTCTCTCTCTCCCTCTCTCGCTCTCTCTTGTTTCAGAAATGCACTAGCGCTGCAAAACAACATCTCTGAAATGCCTGCTGCTGACATGGCCAAAAGACCCTGCCTCTGGGAAACGTAGTTTCCATCCACCTGCCTCATTTCCCAAGATGCTTCAGGCCTCTGCTTATATAAATCAGATGCACTCGTTCCACAGAAATGCAAATGTTGGTGGAGGTGCGCTTAAATTCTCCCAGTGATATATTACTAGCTCTCGCCTCGTGTGTGTGTGTGTGTGTGTGTGTGTGTGTGTGTGTGTGTGTGTGTGTGTGTGTGGGTAAGAGATATATTGCGGCCAGCCATGGGGAGTGCTAAAGCACAACGGGGCGGCTTGTGAATTGCATTTCTGTGACGTCAAAATATAAAAAGTCGCTGGACCGCGTCCCAAGGACCAAGAACTTATTTTGTTTCCGAATGCAGGAAGATTGAAGCAAATCTTTCTTCTATTTATCCTTTTTCTGCTAGTTTTCCTCTCCAGCAATCCATCCCGTTTTACTAAAAAGGAGGAGGGGGGGGGGGGGTCTTTGTGTTTGTGTATTATTTTAAGTTAATACACACTATGTATGCGTGTGATGGAGAGAGAAAGCGATGATACTGCACACAGGGGGGAAGAAAGAGAGAGTTTATAGAAAAAGGTGAGGTAAGACAAGTGAGGAGGAACAAAGGATGGAGTGATGAGCGGCTGACATCTGTGATGGTCTCTTGTCTGGGCAGCCGGGGCGCAGATGATGGATGTTCCTTTAACAGATTTGCTGAACATTAAAGGCTCCATCCCTCCGCCGTCCTCAGGGGAGCCTGTGCTGCCTCGCGGCCCACCGACGGTGCCTCTGTCCCGGGCTGCTCCCCAGCAGGGAGCCCCTGGTGTCAGCTAGCGCTGGATGAAATACTGCTGTATCAGGGCCCTCCATTACGCCTCAGAGGAGAGGAGAGAGGAGAGAGGGGGGAGAGGCTGGATGCCATCGTCACTACAGTCAGCCCAAGCCCAGAAAATGCATGTATAACAGTACAGAAAAGGAGGAGAAATTACACATTACATGGTGTGTGTGTGTGTGTGTGTGTGTGTGTATGCACGGTCTAAACCAACAGGAACCAGACATAGGAAGGTGGGATCTCGTTGTTATCAGTCGTTTGTGAAGGATATCCCTCCTTCCACCTTCATCTACTCACCACTGGACACACACACACACACACACACATGCATGCATAGAGCAGCACGTCAGGCAATCGTGGGCTAATTACCTTCCAATTAGATTTACTATTATTCCCTAATAACCCAATTGGAGCAGGGTAATCATATGTTAGACTCATGCTCTAATGCAATCAGGCCCAGCGTGGGGTCAAACTCAATTTGGTTTAGTGAGGTGGAAAAAGAAAACGCTTTCTCCCGCGGTAGCCGGGCCGTGCCGAGCCGTGCCGAGCCACGCCGGGCTAGAGGAATACATTTGATGCAAGGCTCTTATTCAGTTGTTTCCCCCACCGTGTGTGTGTGTGTGTGTGTGTGTGTGTATATGATTTCTCCTATAGTTGATATAATGTGTTAGATGGATTTGCAAAGGTTCAGTGTAATCCAGTATCCTAACAGTGCTATATATTCATGACTATTTTTAATAAGTCATTAATTGCCTGTATAAATGTATGAAGCATTAATATAATATAACACAATAACGATATGAATGTATTTATGATAAATATTAACTATTTATTGGTGGGTGCCGCTGATTTTTCTTTATTTCTGTATATGGCTACATTCATTTTGTGCACTTATTTTACAGCATTTGAGCGACGGTTTTCTGCAGAAAATAATTTCTCTAAAAGTGAAAGACTTGAAAAATGTTATGGAAGGTGAGTGTGTGTGTGTGTGTGTGTGTGTGTGTGTGTGTGTGTGTGTTTGGGTGGGATGGAGTGTATTCTTGGTGAACTGTGAGTGATGTAAAGTGCTCGGTTGCAGCTTTTCTGCCGACAAACTGTATGCCGCTCCTTACTGTGGCCACAGCCTTACTGTGAACCCACACGCAGCACTGTGTCTGTGTGTGTGTGTGTGTGTGTGTGTGTGTGTGTGTGTGTGTGTGTGTGAGAGAGAAAGATGATTCCTGATACTAGATCCACAACGGGCCGCGACACTTCATCAACTGGCATAAAGCCTCCAGTCAGCATATGTCTGTGATATAGCACTGATAGGGGTTCACACTAGGGCTTCACACACACACACACACACACACACACACACACACACACACACACACACACACACTCGTTCTCTCAACTTCAGCTCCCATTTGTCTTTCTTTGGTCTGCCCTCTATCAATGCTGTTGCTTTTTCTCTGCTTTAACTCACACACAGTTTCTCACTCTCTTACTCCATCTCCCACCATTCTCTCTCTCTCTCTCTCTCTCTCTCTCTCTCTCCTTTACACACACACACACACACAGGCCACAACCCTCCCTTGCCTTTAGGCCTTGGTCTTGCTGTGTTAGTGATCCACCAGTGGATGGAGCTGGCCGGCAAACGCTCATGAAATGCCAAGAAATGTTCTGCAGACATGCACAGCTCTTTTTTCCCTCCTCCATCAACCAACCACTGTGAACTATAGGGGCCCTGGCTGACCGAGGCTACCCAACTATATGGCCCTGGCTGACCGAGGCTACCCAACTATATGGCCCTGGCTGACCGAGGCTACCCAACTATATGGCCCTGGCTGACCGAGGCTACCCAACTATATGGCCCTGGCTGACCGAGGCTACCCAATATATGGCCCTGGCTGACCGAGGCTACCCAACTATATGGCCCTGGCTGACCGAGGCTACCCAATATATGGCCCTGGCTGACCGAGGCTACCCAACTATATGGCCTGCACTCCATACCGACATCTATTGCATGCCCCTCCCAAGGTTTCTTTTTTTCTCCTATAGGGGTTTTCTGGGATTTTTTTCATAGAGGCCTTAGGCTAGTGGTCTCGGCCAGGCAAGGCTACCTCAGGCTAGTGGTCCCGGCCAGGTGAGGATACCTTAGGCTAGTGGTCCCGGCCAGGCGAGGCTACCTTAGGCTGGTGGTGCCGGCCAGGCGAGGCTACCTCGGGCTAGTGGTTCCGGCCAGGCTAGGCAACCTTAGGCTGGTGGTGCTGGCCAGGCAAGGCTACCTCAGGCTAGTGGTCCCGGCCAGGCGAGGCTACCTTAGGCTGGTGGTGCCGGCCAGGCGAGGCTACCTCGGGCTAGTGGTTCCGGCCAGGCTAGGCAACCTTAGGCTGGTGGTGCTGGCCAGGCAAGGCTACCTCAGGCTAGTGGTCCCGGCCAGGCTAGGCTACCATAGGCTGGTGGTGCTGGCCAGGCGAGGCTACCTCGGGCTGGTGGTGCCAGCCAGACGAGGCTACCTTAGGCTTTATTACTATGTATCACTATGTTCCTTTCAGTCCTCTTCTACCTGTTACTCTGTTTTTAGGTGCTTTTGTTCCGATTGTATTCTGTAAACATCTTATTTGTCGTAATTGATTGATAATTGCCTATCAGCCTGACCTCGATAGGCCCGTTAAGTCCTTTGAGGCTTGTTTGATCTATACACCCCGTGTCGGATTGGTCCTTCTGAGGAAAAATGCCGTTCAGGAAGTGATGTATCTTAAGTTTCCAGTTTGTTTGGAGTAAATGGAGGATAGGGAGTAGCCAAACGGCTAAACTCAAGGCCTTAAAAAGTCTTCATGCCAGCATTTTAAATATTATATTTAGCCCCCCCCTCTCCCAGTAAAGCAAAAAAGAAGAAATAGAAAGGAATAATCTTTTTTCACTTGCAAAATGAGTGTTTTATCTCCTTCTACGTGGCATTAACAAGGTCTTAAAAAGTCTTAATTTTAACTGGAGAACTTGCAGACACCCTGAGATTAAAAGACAGAGAGGCAGAGGAGGAGGAAATAAAATAAAGGGAGAAGGAGGAGCTGGAGGTAAAAGAATGAGAGAAGGACAAAGTGGGAAAGAGAGAGAGAGAGTGTGTGTGAAGAAAATTAGGGGGGGGGGGGGGAGAGAGGTTTTGTTTTTTCTTCTCCCTTTTTCCTTGACTTTGCGAGTGTCGTTCCACCTTGCGGAGGACAAGCACCTTAGGGGATGAAGGGAGGAGAATGCCTAATGTCGTCGCCCTGTCAAGTCTCAGGCCGCTTTGATTCCTGTGAACAATCCCTCTTTGTAAACGCCGCCTCACCAGCAGGGACCGGCCGGCGCTTTCAAAGTCACTTTTCCTGCCGAGTCAACCCACTCGCCGACGCGCCCGCTCTTTGCATAAGGGCTTTTGTGTCTCTTGCTATGGGCGCTAGCATCTCTCTCTCTCTCTCTCTCTCTCTTTCTTACTCTCTCTTTACCTTTTCTCCGTCGTCTCGCACCCTCGCTCGAGCTCTTTTACGTTCTTGCGGTTTGTTTCTGCTCTTTTGCAGTCGTTTTACCAGTTTGTGATGTTTGTTGTTTGTTTGAGGCGGGGTTATTTTATGTGATTGGTGCTCTTTTTAACCCCTGGCAAAATGCACACACACACACACACACACACATCACACACACTGTCCAGACCAAGCTCTCGTCCTATCACCTTGCTCCCGTGCTTCTCGCGGTGTCAATAACCCAGAAGACTCATCTGCTGTGAGAATAATAAAAAAAAAAAACGATAAATATTTCAATAAGTTCAAACCGGCTTTGATGCCGAGACAGGGCTGACTTTGAAGCCTCAATGTCACCGGCCTTTCAAGTTCCCATCAAGCCCAGGTAACCAGTCAACGAGAGAATGAATACATACATACATAAATAAATAAATAAATACTAGAAGAAGAAGAAGAAACTGCCAAACTTCCTTGAGAGGCGTGAATATGGTGATGAGATGAATAACAGTAGTTGGCATTGGTTGGGATGAAGAGCGAGCGATGCTTGTGGCTCTCAAGAGAGGAAACCGCCTTGCATCTGATCACATTATGTCATGCATTACTAGCAGTACGATGCATGGGACTAGTTAAAGACAAGGTTGCATTTGAGGCTGCACGAATCTACCCCTCTTTATCAGCCCAAGTCACAAAGTGGGGCTTCAACAGCGAAGAGCGTCCCGTCTCCACCCACAGGAAGTGACTGGTGATGAAGTAATATTATACATCACAGTAATATTATTACTTTCCTCAGTAACGAGCAAGTGTAAGGAATTACGTCTCCCAGGGAGGAATAAGTAAAGGAATATTGTTACGCTTGAAATGAGTAACGAGGAAAGATTGTTTTTTTGTTTTTTTTTGTAAATCTGTCGTCTAGACAACAAGGGAGCCAATCTCTTTGGTAATCACGGACCGGCCCGGGTCGGTGTGTTTACTGACTTCCAGTGACGTTATATATGTATATGATGGCGGGGGATTGTTCAAAAATCTGTGATGGTATTATTGGTTGGAATTTTTTGCACAGCTAAGTAAAGTTCTGTTTTAGCAAGTAAAAGTAAAAGCAATAGGATTCTGTTGTACGTTATGATATGGAGAATTAGTGAACAAGGTAGAAAAATAATTTTTCAGTTTGTTGCGACTTACAAGAGATGCAGGCATCATTACAATGTCATTAGAAAGTAAATATTTGATGTAATGTAGCACTCAATATATTTAGCAGCGCATTATGAAAGAAAACCAATATGTACACATGGGCACCCACATTCAGGGAGCGCACGTTCCAAATATTACCTATCGCCATGTACGGGGGAGAGAGAGGAGAGCTCCACTAATATCTTTAGATAATGAAACGTTACGGCTAGATTGGATATTAGATTGCCATTCAATCAGCCTGCGTGTGTGTGTGTGTGTGTGTGTGTGTGTGTGTGTGTGTGCGGGTGGGTCCATCCTTGGACTAGACTGGTGGATAATTGTAATCATGTGGTAAATGAAGTGAGATGAAACAATATGTAATGGTGCTGTCACACAGCGCAGGAAAGAGGGAAGATGTGCAGACTCACCTTCAGTTTTTTTTTAGTTTTTTTTTTTTACCTTTGTCCATTTAATTCTGCATTAACCTGCAAAGACGGTGAAGTAGAAGATGCCATTTGGGTCACGTTTTGCTGATTTATGGGGGCGATTTATTTTGAAGTCCTCTCTTGTTGTGCAAATTGTGATGGTGTTTGAAGTAAACTGCTTATTCACTGATCCTTTTCTTTAACGTGTTATATTTTTACTTAGCACTTGCCTATTTGTTTTATTTGTTGTTCTTTTACCTTAGCACTAGTTATGCTCTTAGTTGCTTGTTTAGGAAGGAGATGCACTTACGATATCTGGTGACTAGTAGTTCTCTTGCACTTATTGTAAGTCGCTTTGGATAAATGCCTGTAATGTAATGTAACGTTATATTCCACGCCTGATGCAGTCCTAGGGTTCGACCGATATGGGGTTTTGAAGGCAGCTGAATTTCTTGAGTGAAGATGCTGATAGCTGATATTTTGTAATGCTTTTCGATATCTTTCAATTGGGCCATTTTCATGCCAGAAAAAATCCAATTACGAGTCTTCAGTGTTTCCCTCAGGATGTCATCCTTGGCAGGGTGGAAAGTCCTCTGAATCAGCATTTGGATCACTGAAACCCAGGGTAATAACGGTGAGAACGATAATGGAAACCTCAGTCGGGGCATACTAAATGTCACACCAGGATCAGTTCAGGTTCAGGCCTCCCCAACCGCCGTAGTTATTGATCAACTGGGCAATAAATATGGAATCAATCGACAATATCGGCCTCTAATATCGGTCTAATACCGCTCACTTCGACAGAGAGGAAGAAAAGTAGTTCAACTTTCCTCTTTTTGCCCTCCCTCTCCTCCATCTCCATCCCACAAAACCTGACTTCTCTTCAACTGAATCATTTACTGTTCAACAAATATAATGGTAGATACTCCAAACCGCAGAAGGGGAAAGAAAAGGAAGAGTGGAGGTCGGGGTGTTGGCGGGGGGGGGGGGGGGGTGTATATGTTACTGTAGCTCATTATTCTGCTATTAGCTCTGTTCTTTCCAGGGAAATGCCACGCTTAAAGAAAATATCCTCCCCACATCTTGAGCTACAAATTAAATTAAGCCGTCGCGTCGGCTCTCTTCAGATTTTTGTATTTTTGTCTTCTTCTTTACCCCGCGAAGGTGTTAAGGCGCGGCGGCGTAATTGTTTCCGTCCTTAATTGTTCCCGAAATGAAATGAATTTCTTTCTTTATTATTTGCTTGTTTTTTTTTTTGTTTTTGTTTTTTTTCCAACCTTGTAATTACTCTTTCTTGTTCCATCCAAATCATGGGAGACTAAGATGATGAATGCGGAGCGAAAAGCAGACAAATGTGATTTTTTTTTGACTGAACAAAAGCAGGTGGTTGTAATGTATTTTTTAAAAATAAAATCAGGCTTAATTGATTTACAGAATGAATAATGGATGTTTTTTTGTTGTTTTGGTATATATACTGTATGTGTGTGAGGCGTCTCCTAGGAGAGCAGGTTTGTTTGTTTTTCTTTCCTTGCATGGCAAATCGGCAGCAGCAGAACCGGCGTTAGTATTATGGGCCTTTTTTTTTTTTTTACCGATTACTGAGCAGCCGCCTGTCCTGAACCTCTCCGGAAAGGGTTAACGGCACGCATCATGTGCTCTCATATTGTTGTGTGAGCGCACACACACACACACACACACACACACACACACACTCTCTTTGTTTCTCTCCCTCACATGCTTGCCCATTTGATGTTAGAATACCCCTGAGACTTTCCTCCTCCTCCTCCTCCTCCTCCTCCCTTTTCCCAGCCACTCCTCCCCCTCTCCAATCCACTCCCTCCCATCCCCTTTCCAATCGCTCGCTCGCTCTCCTCAAGGACCTCCCCCCTCCTCCTTCATCCCGCCTTCCGCCTCCGCCTCCTCCTCGTCTCTCCTCCTTTCTCTATTCTCTCCTCTCCTCTCCTCCCTCCCCGTCCCCATTCACATGCCTCGGCTTCTCCGCCTCCTCCTCAAAGTAAACAGAGGAGAGAAGACAAGAGGCTGGCATCACTTTGCTTGTCTGCGCACATTTTAGATTTCCACACACACACACACGCGCTCGCTCGCTCGCTCGCTCGCTTTCACGTGCGCTGGGTTCGTCTGACGCTTCGGTCGCAGCAGGAGGAGAGTGTGTGTGTGTGTGTGTGTGTGTGTGTGTGTGTGTTGTGTCTGAGCGGCCGCCCCCCCACACCCCCACCCCTCGATCGGCATCCAGCGAAGTAGTAACTCTCTCGCCGCTCGCCCCTGATAGGAAAGTGAAAGAGAGTGAGGAGGGGGGAAGAGAGAAGAGAGAGAGAGAGAGAGAGAGAGAGAGCGTGAGGATAGACAGAGCGGAGCGTCGGTGAATAGAGGTGTAACAGAGTCTCTATGAGTAAGGCGTCCCGTCTCCACATGCTGTGCTCCATGGCGAACTCCGGCTGTGTGCTGCTGTCCGGGTCCGGGATGTTACCCCACTCTCTGCAGTGCCCCCCCGCCTTCCTCTATCTGCCCCAGGTAAGAGCGAGCACCCCGTCTCTCTCCTTTCTCTCTCTCTCTCTCTCTCTCTCTCACACCCTCCCTCCATCCCTCCATCCTCCCTTCCCTCTCCACCTCTCCATCAAAGTGTCCCGTGAACTCGCCGTTGCCCCGCGCTCGTTTGCACTTTTTACACTGAAGAATGTGACTTTTTTTGTTTCATCTTTTATGAATGTTGTGGGGGTTTTTTTTGTTGTTGTTGTTTTTTTTTTTACCACTTTTTCTCATTTCTATGTCGTCCCAGCGGTGTCGTTCTTGTGAATGAGTGTAACTCGCCGCAGGTAAACAAGGGACTTCGTTTCATCGCGTACTCCTCGTCATGCTCTCGGTGGCGTCGAATTGATGAACACATGGAGCAACCGTTCAGTGTGTGTGTGTGTGTGTGTGTGTGTGTGTGTGTGTGTGTGTGTGTGTGTGTGTGTGGAGTGGGCAGCGGGACAGGGACAGATGTCAGCTCAGTACTGAATTAGACAATAGCACCAAATGACTGCTGGCTCCCTTCTTGGAGTGGCTGCTTTAGGCTGCATGCCTGTCACTCAGATGGCTGCCTCTCTTTTAATTGCGCCTCTTCCTCTCACTTTGCCTCGCTGTGTGTTTGTTTACCGTAAAAAAAAAAAATTTAAAAAGTACTTGATTGACACTGCTGCTGGTCAATTGCCGGGGTCGCGTGCCAGCACATTTAACCGCGTGTGTGTGTGTGTGTGTGTGTGTGTGTGTGTGTTTGGGTATGTATGAGTGCGGCGGCAGCGGCCAGCGTCTGGTTTTACTGCCGGCAGCATGTGCGGTGGCAGGCGGTCCCCCCCCCCTTTTTTTTTTTTTCCTCTAGACAGTTTGTTATTGCAGCCATATAAAATATGATAAGGCTGGAGAGAGCTGCCATATAAAATATGAGCGGGGGCTGCAGCGGGCTAACCTGCCACGTCCAGACTCCAAATAGCCGCCACACATCACCTTTACAGGGTGGCCCAGACCACCCGCCTGCTGGCAACACACACACACACACACACACACACACACACACAGATACACACACTGCATGCACCAGCTGGGATCCACACACACAGACACACACACACACACTTCCATGCGGCGAGACAAACACCACGAGTCCTCGGGGAAACAGTCTGTTAGCCGGTCAGTGTTGCGCTTGTGTGTGTGTGTGTGTGTGTGTGTGTGTGTGTGTGTGTGTGTGTGTTTGTGCTCATCTATTCTTCTTCACTGCTTATTACACACACGAGACAACCGCCGTCACATAACAACACAGGGCACTTCATTGTCTTGCCCCATCCGGATGAGATTGCTAATCTTTTATTGATAGGAGAAAAAAAAGTGGCTTCTTCTTCTTCTTCACACTTCTGTGTGTTTATAGGAAAAGGGGAAAAAATGAAAAACATATATATCAGTTTCAAGATTTGTGTGTTTAAACCTCTGTGCTGCTGCGGCTTTCCTTGAAGAAGTAGCACAGTGGACTTTTGCACATTCACTAAGGCTGCGTGTGGTTGGCCAGAGGGAAAAGTCTGTTGTGTTTTCTTTCCCCCCGCAGGAGGGGGGTATTCGATCTGAGCGTGTTGATTGAATTTCAAACAGCGAGAGGTTTCGTTTTCAAATTCGTTTCTCTGCGTTTTCTCCTCCTCCCTTTTTTTCCCTCAGGACAGGTCAGGCTTTGCGTTTGATCGTCCGCCAATGGTAAAAAAAAAAAAAAGAAAGCAGAAGAAAACCTCCTAGAGAGAGTTACGCCGTTATGCAACACTTTTGTAGGTCTCGAGACGCTCAGAAAAGTGTGGCTTCGCAACGCCGCGATACTGCACCGCTACAGAGAGACAGGGAGGAAAGTGGAATTTAAGCGTGTACAGAAGTGGGCGGCGTGGTCCAGCTAGTTTTATTATTAGTTTAATATCAGGTGTCTTGACCAGAGGAGGATTTGATTTGTGGTCAGTCTGTGAACCTCACCCCCTCGCCTTAAAGGAGCTGCTAACACCACCTAGAAACTGTTTCATCAGTCTGGCTTCCTGTGGAGAGCTTTAGTATCCCATGATGCTCTGAACGCTGTTTCAGAGGCTTTACCACCCCGGCAAGTTAGATATTGAATGATGGCAGAAAATACGGGAAGGAGCAGCTTTAGTCGTCCACCTCCGACGTGATGGGTACCGTGCAGTTTGTTCGACGGCATATTTAATGAGGAATTGATCAATACCTGCGCTGGTCATCTATGGGAAGGCCTCATTCGCTGCTATTCTGATCAGATTGCACACGAGCATGCGTGGATATGTTAGTAGTAGCAGTAGTAGTATCATCAGCATCAGTGGAGAGTTTTAGTGTCCCGTGGTCTCGATGCTGTTTCAGACGCTTTTCCAACCCTGTCGAGAATACACTTCTGGGGTAAAGCGTGCTTGTATTTTGGCATGAAAACTGTCAAATGTAAAAAAAAAATATATATATATATATATATATATATATATCGGCACAATCCCAAAATGTTGGTGTTGGCCTTGAAAACCCCGATACCAGTCGAACGTGACTCCCGGGCTAAGTGGCGTCTTGACTGGAGCATCCTCAGCAGGATCTGCCTGCTCCTCCCCTGTCCGTCCATTTGAACAGACGACAGCTGAACCTGCCCCCCCCCATCGCATTCATCTCTTCCATCTTTGCGTATTGGATTTCCTATCTTTCTCTCCACCCTCCTTCCTCCTCTCTCTCTCTCTCTCTCTCTCTCGCTCTCTCTCTTTTTCCCCCAAGACGACGGCTGGTTTTCAACTCCCCTTAAGTCAATACCATGCGATAAATCTGCTTGTGCAAGCTTCTCTTGTTTCCCCAGGGAGGGAGGGAGGGAGGGAGGGAAGGGATGGGGATGGGGATGGGGGGGGGGGCTTTACCAGCGCGCACCTAATAGTTAAACACTTCCTGTCCTCTTGCTGAAATTCACTGAATAATGTTGGGAAATAACGCTCCACCACCCCCCGTGGCTTCAGTCCTCATTCTTTCTCTCTCTCTTTTTTCCTCCTTTTCCCACTTGTTTCATTTTGTATTTTCTAATCTCGTCTCTTTTGTAGAGGTTGTAGTGTTTTGTGAAGCCCTCCGCTGTTTGTCCTTCCTTGTGGTCTCGTGTGGATGCTTTTTGTTCTGCGTGGATAATAGCGCGCCTTCTTCTTTTGTATGTTGTGTTCAGCTAATGCAGATTATGACAGTGAGTGTACACACACACCATTGACTTCATTATTTATATAGAAACATCTCTCTATCTATCTATCTAGCTATCTAGCTATCTATCTACCCGCTTACAAAAAATTGTACATGTAAAAACCTGCACTTTCACATGTGATTGTCCCTATGCACATGTGAAAAAATGTTTACACATGTGAAGATGAAGTCTGTGTGACAAAATCACATCTATCTGTTCTGCTTTATTATATTATGCATGGCTCTCTACTATTGGCACATCTTAAATCAATATTAATATATCTAAGAACATAAAAAGCTATTATTATTATTATTATTATTATTATTATTGTTCATCTATTTTATTGTTTTACCAAACAAGTTCAATGAGAAAAAAAATGTGCCGATATACATTTAATGTGATTGGTTTATTGACTTTAATAGATGATTTTTTCCCCCCTTACCAACACATGAAACTATAAAGCATTTAACTTCAATATTAGACAGAGCATTTCGGACATGTGTTTTTATTTCAATACAATTCAAGTCGTGGTTGCCACGGTTTCATTCTACTCTAGGACATTAGATTAGATCAGATTAGATTCAATTAGATCAGATTAGATTAGATAAAACTTTATTGATCCTCGTGGAGAAATAGGGCCGCGAGTAGTAGCATACAGCGAAGAAAAATAGTATATAATAAAGACTATAGCTATACTAGAGCACGCTTGTGCCGTGCCATCAACACCGCTCCGGTTGCGTTCATTTCTCTCTGTCCTTTCACAGTGTTTTATTTTCCTCTTCTTCTTCTTTCTTCTTTCATTCTTGCTGCTGTTGATCCGAAAGGCTGATGTGATGCGGTTGTTACCGAGGGAAGAGACTCTGATCTTTTCTATCTGAGCCGCCGGCTTCAAAAGGCTCAGTGCCTAATATCATGCCTTGCTTTTATCAGCTTCACACACACACACACACACACACACACACACCACAAGAGTTAGCTGTTAGAATTGCGCTACTGTAAATTCCTTGTATGCACTTTGTAATCTGTTTGAACCAGTGGCTTCTTCATTGATCCTGTTTAAGACAGACAGGAAGCTAATGAGTTCAGCAGCAGCAGAGAGATACAGTGGAGAGAGAGAACGATCTGGTGATGGAGAGATGAAAAAAGAAATGGAAGAAAAGTCAGAGGGGGGGGGGCAAAGATGCGGGCGCGTAGTTCAGAGAAGGGCCGCTCTCCAAGAAAATAAAAAGCAACAGACAAAGACGTGCGAGGAAGTTCGACCTCAACCCGTCCAAGTGCAACCTCTTCAGATTTCAGATAGCAGGTCCTGATAGCAGCTAAGGACGACTACCGACATGCTTTCATTATGACCCTGTATTTACAAGGGTTTTCAACATCTGCTGCTACCCCATCTCCTCTATGCCCTTCCTTCCTTCCTTCCCTCCCTCCTTCCTTCCTTCCTTCCTTCCTTTCCCCCCTCTCCATCTTCTCTCAGCACCAGCGGAAGCTCACCTAAGCCTTGATAAGCCCGCCTGCTCTGAGGCCAAGTTCACACCGAACATGTTTTACATCTCTCAAAGTTAGAACTGAATTGCTAATGTCATTCTTTCACCTGTTTCCGAACACACACACACACACACACACACACACACACACGTAGGCGTCAGACACTCTTTGCTCTGTCTCTCATTATCTTTTCTCACCCGTGTCCCAATTTATGAAACAAGAACATTGTAATTGGACCGACCAGAAGAGCCTTCGTTTTTTTCTTTTCTTTCTTCCTCCTCCTCCTCTCTCCCCTTTCTTCCTCCTCCCCTCCTCTCCTCCTTCTTTTCTTCCTTCACTCCTCCTTTACGTCCCGTCTTCTCCTCCTATTCCTCCTCCTCCTCCCTTCTTTCCCACTCTGTCTCTACTCCCACACTGTCAGGCGAGGAAATATACATTTGACCTTGGAGTCCCTCCCTTATAAACAGCAGACAACTAATGATATGGTGGTAAGGATTACAGAGCTCAATGCACCGTGAATTCTAATACGGTGCAAGTCGGGCATCTCTCTCTCTCTTTGTCTTTCTTTCTTTCACTTATTTTCTGTCTTCTCATTTATGGTGCAAGTCGGACATTCGGGGGCGTCAAGAAACACCCTCGAAAGTTTACTTGAACTCCTTTCTGTCTTTCTTTCTTTTTTTCTGGTCTATGTCCATTTGTTATCCTTCCGTTTCACCATTGCTTCATATTTAATCTACACATACTGTTTATTTTTGTGATGACATATGACATATAGTGGGGTTTTGTGCCATTTTCTCTCTCTCTCTCTCCCTCTATGTCTCTTTCTCTCTCGCTCGCTGGTGAGAGTTAGACTGACATTGTTGGTGAAATGATAGGCTGCTACTGACATATTTGTGCCTCATAAATCCTCCATTGGTCAGTTGTTATTTACAACGGTTTGGTGTGAGGAGGAGGAGGAGGAGGAGGTGAAGGGGAGACAGCGCACCCTGCCCCCCCCCCATGCCCCTTGTATCTGTCTCCATCTGTTCCCATTCCTCCCTTCCTCCTCGTAAATTTACCCCACTACTGACAGCTCCCCCGAGTCGGCGGCCCCGATCGTACCATTGTGTTGTTACTGTGTATACAACACTCTATTCCCTCCATCAGCTGATAGGCCTGTCTATAAACCCATCCATTCTTCCAAAACTGAACCCCTCAACACCTCAGCTTAACTCAAACAACATGAAGAATGTTTCAGACGGAGGAGGACTCTCCACGGTTAATCCAACTCTGATCTTGACATTTTTGAATGTATAATGAAGAGAAAAAACAAGAATCTGAAGCCAAAAGTGAAAGTCAAATCGAGGGGGCATTCAAGACCAATGTGGCCTTTATCTGATAATAATGATAATGAAAGGATGTCTACATCCCTAGACACTTTAATATGATATTTTGTTATTTCATATAGCACAGTAAACAAAAAAAAGAAAAAGGAAAAAAGATGGCGAAGATGTCAGGTGACCAAAAAAAGCAGCTTGGGACGGTTGAGTGATGGGAACCAAAAAAACAACAGAATGAAGAGATAGAATGCAGTGGAAACAAGAGGGAGGAGAACAGAAAACAGAAAAGGAGAGTGTTGCGGGGTAACTGGGAGGAGGAGGGAGGAGCGAGGAAGGAGGAGGAGGTCCTGGTTTTGACATGCGGGAGGTCTCCGGCATCGTGTTCGCTAAAGGTCGCTGAGCAGCCGGCCGGCTACGCCGTTAAAGGTTAGCCCGACAAGCCGGCTTGTTAGCGCGGCACCGGGATGACAGCGTACAGTAGAGGGGAGGGGTCGCGGGGTCGGAGGTCGCGACCCCACCGCGTCGACGGAGGGCCCCCCTGCTGTCGTTCGGTTAAGGTCACATCCGTCTGGAAGGTGTTCCCGAGGTTTCTTTTTCTGTCGACGGGAGGCGGTAGGTAATTACCCCCGGTGTTTACCCCCGGCTTCACTCAGCTGACAGACAATGGGGTGAGCTGTGTGTGTGTGTGTGTGTGTGTGTGTGTGTGTGTGTGTGTGTGTGTGTGTGTGTGTGTTTGTGGGTGAACAGCTGTTTACGAGCACACACCTTTTGAAGATCTTCCTCTTACACACACACACACACACACATAACTCCACTGGTCCGTCACCGGTATGTGTGTGACATAGCACCAGGACGCGCACACACACACACACACACACACACACATGATAAATACTCACCCATAGACACACACCACACCCACCTTTCAATACAAGCCCAATCAAGTGTGTCTTGTCGTCTTCCTCCTCTCCCTCCATCCAAGCCTCTCCTCTTAATGAGCACTAATTGTGGCCATTAACAGGAGAACGAGGTGCAAATTGAGTAACAAGAGGAAGACAAATATTGACGTTAATTGATGGAGGCCTGTGCGGGAGGCGCCGTCTCCCCCAAATGCCTCCAATAGGTCTCCATTAACCCTCGTTTGCAAAGATTAATCAGGGGACAATTAGGAATTAAGATGATTGCTGCCCTGGCCTGATCACTGGCTGGTGGGTGGCTCGCTGGGTGTGTGTGTGTGTGTGTGTGTGTGTGTGTGTGTGTGTGTGTGTGTGTGTGTGTGTGTTATAGAAACCTGAGAAAATTGTCAGAAAATGGGACTTTGGGGTGAAACACTGAAAGTTTGTTACACACTAAACTAACTCCTACACACACACACACACACACACACACACACATACACATACCCAGTGTGTGTGTGCGTGTGTGTGTAATCTGAGCAGCACTCCCTGGCTCTCGCGGGGGTAGGGTTTGGGGCGGGGGGGGGTGTGCGACTGGACGACTCAGCACTTTTTCCCTCCCCACCACCATAAAAAGGGCATAAAATCCCTGACTCTGGCAACCCCCGCGCGGGGCCGCCTATCTGATCTGGCAACCCCGCTGAGCTCGCCTATCGATTAGAGTGCTCAGGCGTATGAGCGGATCACACACTCCGAGGGGCTGGATTCTGGAGAAGAAACACACGCGGAGGCGGGTTTGCATTTCGGGAACCTTGGGGGGGGGGGGGGTGCCACACTTGAGGACCGGGAAGAAGGACCAGGGAGAACAGACACTCGTTCGTTCACATGACAACAGATTTTTATTTAGCTTTAACATTTGAGATAGCTTGCGATTAACGGAACCGGTTCACATCGCGGGCAGAAAACGAGAGAAGAGCAGCTCTCGAGGACGAAGAGGGGCGCGTTGGAGGAAGAGAGTGCTCCAGAGGTATCCCAGAAATCCCCAGTGTGCCAGAGGGCTGAATAGTGATATTGCCTGCTACTGTAGCTGGCTGGGATCCAACAGTACAGTATATATCTTCCTTAGTGGGGGGGGGGGGGGGCTGCTTGGCTACATGTAGGGAGCTTTACCCCAGAGGACTTTGCACACACACACACACACAGAGAGAGAGAGAGGTCGTGTTTGTCATGTGTCGTCATTTACTGTGTTCATAATGTTGCGGAGCCCTTTGAGACTGTCGCTGTGATTCAGGGCTGGGCAGGAACTTGACTTGACTCGACTTGACACACAGCTCAACACACTGACTCATACCCTCAACCTCCTCTCAATCAAACCTCCTCCAACTTCAGACTTTATACATCTATCTATCTATCTATCTATCTGTCTATCTATCTGTCTATCTATCTATCTATCTATCTATCTATCTATCTATCTATCTATCTATCTATCCATATATCTATCCATCTATCTATCTATCTATCTATCTATCTATCTATCTATCTATCTATCTATCCATATATCTATCTATCTATCTATCTATCTATCCATATATCTATCCATCTATCTATCCATCCATCTATCTATCCATATATCTATCCATCTATCTATCCATCTATTAGGGTGGCCCGAAAATCAAAAAGTTTGAATTTCATTTCGCACACCCTCTCATTTGTGGTGGTTTGATGAAAAAATGAAGCAGTAAAAATGTTAAGGCAATCAAACAAGAGCAAGTGGTCTCCCACAACACTCCAAAAATACTCTTAATGACCAAATTCGTCTATATTTCTTGTGTCCATAACTTTTCTTGTCTTTGGGCCAGTTCTTTGCAAAGATACACCAGCTTCCATGTAGACCCATCTGTTAGATTGATCCAATAAGTCCTTTCATATATAGATAAATAAATACCTATTGACCCACAAATGACCCCCATAAACAACATGGACATCAAGTCTGAAATCAAACAATCTTTATTTCAACAATAATGAATGTGAATTCTTTAAACACAAACAAAATCAAACAAGAAATTGCAAACCCTGATTAGATACAACACATGTCAGAAGAGTTACTTGGTGGTCTTGACAAGCTGGCTTTTAGAAGCACTGGTTGGAGGAATGTTGCGGTGGTGGTTGTGCAAGTATACATCAAAACCCATGCATATACAAGAAAACAGCTTTTGAATAGCTGTCCACTCTAGTGACCTCTATGCATGAAAGGGTTAAGTTTCCCTAATAATACATACCTCCATAGTAATACATCAGCTTTTTCTCTGTTGTCTTTGTCAATTTGTGAAGATTCATAAGGATTCAACTTAAGCACCAGACAGTGTGATCTGGATCTCCTGATCTAGCACTGGCAATGCCGCAACATTTTGCTTACCTTTTTGGGGGTTTATGTTTTTATGAACACATGAGATATGATTGATAGTCTTTTTGCAAAAAGCTAAAGTTAGATGTTGGTTCATAATCCATATGAAGGATGTTGTAAAGAATTAAAATAGTAGTGATACTCGAATTTTCATTGAAAACTGTTGCATTGAGTATATTTAGAGGGTTTTGTGAGACCACTTAATCTTGTTTGATTGACTTAAAATTTTTACTGCTTTATTATTTCATATGAAATTAAGAAAAAAAAAATGTCCTATATAAAAATTGGCCACCCTACTATCCATCTATCCATGAATCTAATCTTACAGTGATACGTCCAACAGCAGAGCCGATGTTCGTGTGACTTTTACAACGTAGCCTCAGTGCGCATGTATGACTCAACAACAGTGAAGGCATGAGTAGGCCGATCACTCTGCAGGCGGCTTGGGGGGGGGGGGGGTGTGATCCAGAAAAGCAGGTGAATAAAAGCAGGCGTTCACACAAGGTTAAGTGCTGTTCGATCTCCTTTAACAAATATCCCACCGAAGACGGCGGGTGCGTTTGAGTCCATCTTGTGAAATCCATCGCGCGGTTGCCGCGCTCGCTGTCCGCGTAAGGCGCTAAAACCTTCCGTATCGTACGAGCAGCGTGCGATTAAGACGCCTCGGGTGAAAAGTTCACAAACACACACACACACACACACACATGCACACATAGTCGCAGACCATGCAGCGCTAATGCTGTCCTCCAGCGGTAAGCGAGGCCACTCAGAGCCATTTTCATTAATTCCACTCCATTAATGAGCGGGAAAACGGAACGGAGCAGGAAAATATGGCTATCAATCGCTGGTGTTGTTGGCAGGTGTATAATGAAGTATCAGAGTCCAATTGAATTGGCCCTAATTACACCAGCCTGCAGATATTGCTTCATCTGTACCAGTCCTGTTAATGGAAGTCCTGAGGAAACACTCTCGCAACACACACACTTTACAGCGACGCAAACATGGATTTGCCTCGGCTCACACACACACACACACACACACACATACACACACTGTTCCTGCCATGCCTTGCTAAGCAGTGGGTGGTCCCCGCCCCACGTTTTCCCCCGTACTTAATTAGAGGAGCAGCACTTTAGAGGAAATGAGATTATATTAATTGAATTCATCTGATAATATTAGGCCGACGCCTCACCGGTGGTCCATCGCTGCAGCGGCAATCAGATCAGACCATGGAGCGCCACAGTGTGTGTGCCTGTGTGTGTGTGTGTGTCTTAACAAGTTATTTAATCTGCTCTTAAGTCTTAAAATGTCATTTTTTTTCCCAACCGAGTGAAACAACTTGCCAGCAGAGTGAGATCCTCGCGTCGAGAATTTTTCCGGTATCAATCGTTTTGTTGAAGGTGAAGCTCGTTTCAATGTGTCGACGCTAAAAAGTCTCCAAACAAACCGAATCCGCATTGGAAACAAGTGGAATCATATCGGGAAAATATGGGCAGAGTATTTCATAAAGCATCATTTTAAGAATGAATATGAGTAAATGTCTCTCTCTCTCCAGTACTCATCCCTCCCTCCATCATCCCTTCTCTCCTCAGCATCACCCCCCCCCAACATGCATCCTCTTTCGCTCGTTATCCCAAAAAGATGAGAAAGGGGGAGAGAGAGAATATCCCCAGACCCACACTACCCTCTTCTCTCTTCTCTTCTCATCCTCCCTTTTTCTTCTCATCTCGTCCTCCCCTCTAGAGTCGTTCCTACACAGTCTGCAAGGGGGGGGGGGTCAGTGGAGATCTAAAGGCTTCATTAAGTGGA
Organism: Hoplostethus mediterraneus; assembly: GCA_034670385.1. Taxonomy (NCBI): domain Eukaryota; kingdom Metazoa; phylum Chordata; class Actinopteri; order Trachichthyiformes; family Trachichthyidae; genus Hoplostethus; species Hoplostethus mediterraneus. The sequence continues at coordinate 895,855 of JAXDDW010000127.1, read as the reverse complement.
TAGAGAGGTAGGTCTTCCTATAGGGACAAAGTTGAGGCGGGCTTATCAAGAGAGAGAGAGAGAGGATAAAGAGAGCGCTGCTGTTGAGGGTTCAGTGTGTTGGGGTATTTGTTGAAGGGGTTTCAGGTTTGAGGAGGTTTGTCGCTTTCGATGAAGATGAAGGCGTCCCAGGATTAAAAATAATAATTAAAAAGCATTTAAAAAGAAATAGGAAAAGTTAAAATTACAAACCTTTTAGGGAAAATGCACTCATCCACTGAGAACAACTTTTTTTATTTTTACAAAATATTAGCAAATTTGTTTGTGTTAATAACAAAATGCTTAAAACTCATGAAAAAAAAACAAAGTGTTATTAGTTATATATGTATTTCTGGACATATTCAAGATGTAATAGTTCATATTTTCAATTTCACATGTTTTCCTCTTCACCTGTAGTGAATGTACCTTACATTTAAAAAAAAAGCCAACGAGTCACATGACTAGAAAACAATTCAAACAACTCTTCTATCGTGTCACACGTCTCTCCACGTGTCCGGCTACCTCTTTCACCCGCCCCGCACGCCATTTCATAACCTGCATTTGAACTGGCAGAGAAGCCTCCCCCTCCTCCTCCTCCTCCTCCCCTTCGTCCCGTTGCAGCTGTTGCACGCGATGCGGAGAACACGCTACGTCTCTTCTGAAGTGCGCTCCGACTCGCTCCCCCCTTCTTTTTTTTTCATGTTGCGCCCGATGAATTATAGATGTGAATTACAGCGGAGAGAGAGAGAGAGAGAGATATGCTCTTTCAACTACCGGAGGATCTAGCCGTTGATCTTTCTCTCGCCGCGCACGTACACGCACATCAGCCCTACATCGCTGTCACCGGTTCAGGTATTCCCCCCTCTCTCTCTCTCTCTCTCTCTCTCTCTCTCTCTCTCTCGCCGGCATGTGCTACACGGCTCCATATGTAACCTCTCACGCTGTATTAGTTGCATCTACATATAAAGGCAGCGTTTGAATTATTACCGGTGTTGCCGCTGTGCCGCAACAATCCCCCGGAGAGGCAAAATGTCACCGGGGTTTCTCACTGGAACTGCAGTGACGATGCTGTTCCCTCGTGAAGTAATACATCACCGCTTTCAAGGCGCTCTTTACGTGCTTTCTTTCTTCCTCTCTGGTCGAAGGTGCGCTAATCGGTGAAATCACCCGGCGTAGATTCTTCAGTTGGAGTGGAAAAGCTGCAGACTTTCCCTGCAGACAGATCTACCAAAGAATAGCTCATGGGGAAGTTGAGTTGTTTTGGATAGGCCGATGTCAAAAGTCCTAACCTGAAGAATCTATCTATCTATCTATCTATCTATCTATCTATCTATCTATCACACACTTCATAATAGACTTGCCACTGGCGCCAAAGGTTGTGAGATTGAAATCAAGACGCGATGTCATTTTGGGAAAATATGTGACTCATGATATTTCACGGTGTATGATTATATATTGCTTTGTGGCACATGCAACGCCCGGACCCCTAGATTGGCTGCTGCTTTCATATCGTACTTAGTTCATATCTACTTAGCGTACTCATGCTAAGTTGTTTTGGGTGGGTTAGCAGCAGTTTCATTGCAGGGTTCACAGACTGACAACCGCCACTTTCAAACCACACTGCAATGACCTCTCTGGTCAGACATCTGAAATCTAAGGCTTCCTGTAACTGCAGCTATCCCACTAACAGCAGCTAACCCCCACCACCCCCTCCATTCGACATAAAGGAAGTGCGCATCAGTCAAATGGGTCCCCGGGGTGCTCCTGATGTTGATTTGATCTCCATTCACGGTCATTCTGGCTCTGGCCATGACCCCCCCCCCCCCACCCGACCCACTTCACCCTGCCCACTGCCCACCCACTCCTATTCAGAGTCAGAGGTCACGACCTCATTGAGGTCGTTGGAAGAATGGGGGGGGGGGGCAAAGGTCACTGATTGATGGACAAGGCACTCAGGAATCAAATCAATCCTTTTGTCTTCATAGTAAAAAGAGATTATGTGTGTGTGTGTGTGTGTGGGGGGGGGGTGATCGAGTAAGAGAGTGAGTGAGAATGAGAATAGGTGAGGGAGTATGCAGCATTTTATTAGTGTGTATGTGTGTGTGTGTGTGGTTGCTTGCGTGCATGTGTGTGTGGGACTACTCTAGTTATATTAAACACCTCTTTACCCCTACTCTTCCACCAGTCTCTCTCTCTCTCTCAGTCTCTATGTCTCTCTACCCTCTGCTCTTGGTGTCCTTATTTGACTCTTCACGTTGCATTTTTGGATCCAGCCCACTTTTCTTTTTTTTTCTTTTTTTGGCCTACATCCCTCCAGCTTCATATGTTTATCTCTTTGGAAAAACCCTCTCCCTTTGGCATTCTCACTTTCAGTCAACCTCTCTCTCTCTCTCTCTCTTTCTCTCTCTCTGTTCACCATGAGGATCGATTAAGACAACAGAACATGATACTACAGTACTGTGTGTGTGTGTGTGTGTGTGTGTGTGTGTGTGTGTTTGCCTGTGCATGTGTGTGTGCGTGCACGCGCGAACGCCTCTCCTCATTGTGTCATAATCGGTGCAAAATTGATTTACGACTCCTTTTACACCCCTCTAAACCGTGGCTGAGTGATGGGAGCTGTCACACACTCTCACACACTAACGCACACACTTATACACACACAGTAGTAGTAGCGGTAGTACTAGTATGGACTTGTGTAGTAGTAGTAGTAGTAGTAGTAGTAGCGTTTCTGTTCTTCCTCCTCCTCTACTGTCCCACATTTTCTCTTTTCGTCGGTGAGAAACAAATCGGACAGATCCTGCTGAATGTGCAGGAGCTGTCAGCCATGCTACAGCCCCAAACATGACTTAGTGCAGCCATCCCTGGTTTCTGTGTGTGTGTGTGTGTGTGTGTGTGTGTGTGTGTGTCCAGCCCTGGGTGCAGCCCATCCATTACCAGTGCTAGCAGCATTGTGCCTCATTCAAACAGATGCCCTGACCAGTACCTGAGATGTATATCATCCCCACTATGAAGGGGTCAGGGATTACACTCCAATGGAGCGAGAGAGGGACAGAGAGAAGGGGTGGAGAAAGGGGAGAAAGTCAAGCTCTTCTAACCTTAATATCTAGTATCTAGACACACATATAACTTGAAATAAATCCTAACACATGGAGCCTAACACTCAGAAACAAAAGCCTCCACCACCTCAAACAGAATAGACTGACCCATTTTTGTTTGATGTGAAAAGAAAAAGTGTAAAATGTCCCTAACATTGGAAAAAATTGCGATCTTTTTAGTTTTTATTCCGTTATTGGTTACACCCATTATGATGTAATAAAGGCTGGGTGATATAATAATGTGACGGTTTATTTCATTAATAGGTTTGAGCATCTTCAACCCATTTCACATTATTACACGTTATTACATTATCAGTTGCACCAGGCTGTTAAATTACTATTATTATTATTGTTGTTATTATTATTATCTAGACTCAAGTCAAGTCATATTGTATATTCTGACAGGTATACTGTTGTTTTCATTTTAATATTTATTGCTGTTTGATTCATAAAAAAGTCGTACATTTAACTTGATAAAACAGATGTTAGCAGATAAGAGTCGTGTAAATAATTTAACGCTTCTCTGGTTGGAATCCAGAATGTTTTTTTATGAGCATGTTTATCTACTCAGAAGTGGCGTGGATGAGGAAGGAAGGAAGGGGAGAGGGAAGGATGGAAGGAAAGGGAAGGGAAGGGGGAGAGGAGGGCAAGAAAGAAGAAGGGGGATGGAAGAAGGATGTAGGATGAAAGGAAGAAAACAAAAAGGAGGAGAAGAAATTAAGGAAGGAAGGCAGAAGGGATGGAAGGAAGGAAGAAACGAACAAAGGATGGAAGGAATGAAGGGGGAGATTTGAAAGAACAAATGAAAGAAGGCAGGAAGGAAGGCAAGGAAGGAAGCAGCTGTCAAAACATGGGAAGTAATTCATTAGGAATGATAAAGCATGTCCATGTGTGCGCGCTCTCCCTCTCCTCCTCACCCACTACCTCTCTCTACCTCTCTTTTTCTTACCACGCAATGCACACGTGCACGCACGCAATTGACTGCAATGGCTGCTGGTCAGTGTGACGGCCGGGCAGAGAGAACGGCTGTAAACTGGAAGGTGTGGGGATTCAGCTTCATCGCTCCATCCTCCAGAGAAAGGGAGAGGTGGAAAGAAAGAGGGAGCAGAGTGGAGTTTTAGTTAGACTAACATTACTTGGAGGCAGAGCTGCTCTGGACGCAGACAGAATCTGACTGGTTGTGTTAAACCTCAATGAGTCTTGCTACCAATTTGGCATGGTGGTCGGTGTTGGTATTGCAGCCTAAAATTCTCACGTGGCCCAAAAAGCATTTTCCCTGTAGAGAGCCATCAGAAAAGGCACTCCTGTAAAAACTATTAAAATACCTTTGATGTCGAGATCAGGGAGGAGGGGGGGGGACTCCGCCCACTGACTCCGCCCACTGAGGTTTAACTCAACCAACAAGATTATTTCTGCTTCAAGAGCAGCTCTGCCTCCGTGAAATGTTTGTAGAACTAAAACTGCAATCTGCAAAGGGGTGGGGGGGGGATAATTGTGTGGGGATGGGGCGGAGTGTGTGTGTGTGTGGGGGGGGGTAATTGTGTAATTGCTGTCCAGTTTAGAGATGAACAGATGCATCCCCTCCAATCACTTTTTTTTTTTATCTCTCTATTTGCTTTAACGGTCTCCTCTCGCCATGTCCAAATCAATTACACGCACTGGCCTGGTGCAAAGATCGGTGCATATGGCGCTATGGAAACACACACACACACACACACACACACACACACACCCACACACCGTTTTGTAAGTAATTTGTCCTTTCAATAAATGCAATAAAGGCCATGCCCGCACTTGCAGTAAGACGGCAGCGAGAGGAAGCCTGCAGCATCCACAGCATATATTATTCAGCTAGCTTTTATTTACCTCATCTAGCATCTGGGCGCTGCCAGGCTGCCTAGCCCTGACTGCTTGTGCCCTGCCTTTACCCCCAAACACACACACACACACACACACACACACACACATACATAACCATTCAAATGTAGAATAGGGTTTTTCAGGAAGTGGAGTAAAAAAAAGGAAAAGGAAGGGCCTCGCCGCTGAATTTGTCTGCTTCACCCGTGTACCACGGCGATGCATTTCTGGAGTGATTGGGCATCGTGTTCAAAATGACTAAAAGAGTGATGACTAAAAATAATACTCATAAGGCATTTCCAATGTTCTTGTCGTCCCTTTGCTGGATAAAACAAAAGTAGTGGGTCTCCAGATGAGGGTGCTTTTTGGGTCTACCAAAGAAAGTCAGCGGTGACGGTGGCGGGACCGCTCAGCTTTTTCAAGGCCGACTTGTTGACGAAGAATTGATGAGCTGCTGCTGCTGCTATTTTCTTCTTCATTCAATTCCACACACACACACACAGCCGTAGTGTAGTCCTAGTCGTGTGTGTGTGTGTGTTTATTTGCTCAGAATGCACAAGCGTGTCATGTCTCCTTCAGGTTGTCATTTTTTTATGACCACTTTGTTTTGAATTAGCATGCTCCGTCTGCTGTGAACGCCCGCCACTCCACGGCCTTCTTGAGAGAGAGAGAGAGAGAGAAGAGGAGGAGGAGGAGAGAGAGTCGCTATCCTCATTCCATCTCACTCTTCTCCTCTATTTCTTCACCCTTTTTCCTCTCCTGTCTCTTTCTCTCTCTGTTTCTCTCTCTCTCTCTCTCCGTCACGTTCACCCCAGCGATGTCGCCTCGCTACCTTCCTTCCCCACCTCCATTACTACTGCCCCCGTCCCTCCATCCCCTCCGCCGTCTAACCTCCATTTTTTCAGGCGTCACCTTTGGCATGTCTTGCAGAAAATTAATTTGATTGGGCAGAGTGCTTGCCAGTCAATATTTCTAGCCTCAACTTGCTGAGATGGGAGAGAGAGAGAGAGAGAGTGTGGGATTATGGGTAAGAGTCTCCAGACAGGAACTGGGCGCTTGTCCAGCTTCCCCTCCTCTCCAACCCTCCATCCACCCATTCACCGTTGCGTGGCTTCCCATCCTTCAAGATAACCCATGCCGGACTGAATCCATCCCATATCGTTGGCTGAGGATATATGTAGAATATTTTATCATTCCCAATGACTTCCTTCCGACTGAAGAATAAAAATGTTTGACATAATCAGAATAAATCTTTTCAGAGGTTGTTAGACTCCCTTTTAACCTCAATGGGGTGATAAATAAATAGTCACAAGCAGTCATAAACATACTAATAATTCACCATAAGTTCTATCTATAACTAGTGCCAATATAATGCACCAGTAAGCATTGTGTACTTATAAGTATTGTCTTAAATCATTGCGAGTTAGCTAGCCCATTTGAACTGGGCTAGCTTATTTTGTTGATGTGTTTACACAAGGAATATTTATGCAAGGCTGTTATTCTGATTATTAAAGTAATATTTCATATCAACTAAATGTCTTGCTCACGTTTAGCTGCTCTCCGGCACACAGGAAGTGATGCCTCCAGGTTGTTTGGATTAAATAGAAGAGGAACTGGGTAGTTAGCACGAGCAGCGATAGCCACCGTTGGCTTTATTCCCGCGGTGGACAACAATGGCAGACTCAACTGGTCTTTGGACAAAAAAAAAGGAAATATACACCAACAGTGTTTTAACAGTAGCAGTTTTAACCCGCCTTAGCTAGCAGAAACAGCTAACAAACTGTTTGATTGTCAAAGAAACGCCACTAAGGATATGAAGCATAATGTTAGCATATTGCTAATGTTCAAAATCAATACTATTGGTGCAAGAATTAGCTGAAGTTTGTTGCGAGGTAAATATAATGTTATGGGTCAACATCATGGACGTTCCTTCAGTCCAGCTGCTGTAGCTTTTCATTAAGACCTTCTTGGGTATTTTGGCCTCCAGCTCTGTTCACCTTGTGACGATATTGAAGGACATTTTTTTTTTTTACCAAAAAAATCTGCCATTGTGCCATGCTTCTGCATGGAGCACCACCTGCGGAAACTCCAATGTCATCCACAGAAAATCCGAGGAGAAAGACGTCACAGTAGATTTTAAAAGTGACGCCTGATCTGTTAATCTGATTGAAATATTTCACCTTTAGCGCCATTTATATAACCGACGATTGATCTGCTTCTAATGTTGGAAAGCCATCATGGTAACTGATTATACTCACTTAGACAAGTCTGATCTTATACAGTATGAGTGTGTGTGAGTGAGTGTCTGTATTGTCAGTTGGTGATTATAATCAGGACAATCCAAAGCCGTTAGAGAGCCATGATAACCCTGAGGCCGGCTGACACACACACACACACGCAGATACACCACACTCTGTGGATAGAGAATGATGGTGTTGGATAGAATGAGAGAGCAATTACATTTTGGAAAACTATTGTTACCTGATCGATGTTCATGTCATCACTGATTACATTGTGTAAAATGTTGTCTTATCAACGGAGGCATTTAAACCTCAATATGTCATTGACAGATTAATAGTGCTACCTTGATATAACTAAACAAATGAGACCACGGTGGAGACGACTGGTAGCCTCTATCTCAAAACAGTTGTATCGTTAGTGTTTCTCTAAATTAAGACTACATTTCCCATAAACCCTGTTGCTTTCTGTCCCTCCTCCCCCCCCCCCTGGCGTCTTTGTCTTCCCCGAAGAGGATCAACATGTTTGAAGGGATTTCTCCATCTTTCTTTCTCTCCGTTCACCATCTGCCGTTGCCAGAAAACTCTTGAGCTCCGTTAGCGCTGGAAGAACAGCGCCCTCTTCCTGTCTTGTGCCGTAAAGCAATCCAGCAGATTTCCCTCCAAATCGACCCGGTGGCAGCACGATGTAAAATGCAGAGTAGAGGCTGGGAGAGGCTGCCAACCTCGTTGATGGTCTTGTTTGTGTTGTAATTACACTAATGTCTCAAAATGAATGTGGTTATGATTTATTGATGTTAAAATGATACACAGAGTACCTTTAAGATGGATAATAACTTCAATCATTTTTACTGGAGAGCTTTAGTTTGATGCCAGCAGTGGTTTCGTCAGGGGAGATGTTGGATTTTTCCAAAAAGTGGATGAATGTTCTGGAATGAAAATCTGCAATGGAGGGATGAGAGATGGATGGAGGTTGAAACATAGCGGGAAGGAGGGAGGGAAAGAAAGAGTGAGAGCAATGAGATGGAGCAATGGCGAAATGCTGTGGGAGGGAGGAAATAAGAGAGATGGAGGGAGAAAGGGTAAGAAAGAACGAGAGAGGGAGGGGCGGGGAGAGTGAAAGATAGCAAGCGGGGAAAAGTGAGAGAGATGGAGGGAGGGTGAGAGAGAGAGAGAGAGACTATGCGACAGTGAGAGATGGAGATGGAATGAGAGAGAGGAGGTGATGGGGAGAGAGATGAAGAATGAGGAGAGGCGGGAGTGCTGATTTTAGAGGAATGGCTTCTACTGGCATCGGACTTCAGTCTAACTCTCTCTCTCTCTCTCTCTCTCTCTCTCTCTCTCTCTCTCCCTCTCTCCCTCTCTCAGTGTTAGTGTGCTACTCCCCGTGGTCCAGTGGTGACATGGCATTTAATAGACTCCCCGCCGTGAAACAAACTACCTCAATTAATTCCTGCGACTCGGCCGTGGCCTTTCTCTCACTCTCATACCCTCGGGTGTGTGTGTGTGTGTGTGTGTGTGTGTGTGTGTGTGTGTGTGTGTGTGTGATTTAAGCCATCTTTGGTCCAGTCTTTTTGTCTCCCCACTGGCTGTTTAAGCAGAATTAAAGGGAACGGCGAGCGCCAGCCGCTGTAGCATGATGTACCTTTATTCATTATTTCATCGGCTTCCATTTCAATAGATATATCCACCCCGGCGGTCTTCCTTATGAAACCGTTCTTCCACGCTCGTTCTCTGCAAACTGAATGAAATATCAGTGTCATACCATGTGTGGATCTGTCTGAAAAGCATGTGTGCGTGTGTGTGTGTGTGGCAGTGGCGGCTGGTGAAAAATATTCTTGGTGGGGCTGATGTGACAATACATTTCTCTGCCTAGTCCAGTATAAGAATTCAAATCAACAGTCAGACGAATACAATTCAACAATAATGATTTAATCTCCTTCTTAAAATCACCAGTTTCACAGATAAAGTAAATGAACCATTTTCAGTTGTATAAGGCTCCATCCATGCTTTAGAAAGGAAGGGTATCAAATACAATACAATATTCTAGTTCCTGAGAGAACTTTACAGCAAGGGTATGATCAGCTATACATTGGCTATTCCACAGCCTGTCAGCCAAGACTTGCGCATAAACCAACTCCTGCAAAAACTCCGGTTGTAGGCTTTATTTTTCTCCTTGGTCTGCTGGCTGATGATAAGGTCGGGTTTGTTGGGTCCCAGCTCCTTAACCCGGATTTTCTCCTCCATTGTCCTTCTTGCAAACGGGTAGATAAATAAGGATCTCACCGAATTTGGTGGAAGCTGCACCTCGCTCGTTGAGTTCGCCATCATCCCGCTGACTGACCGTGCCGCACTAGAGCGCGCACAAGCCTTTTTTTTAACCAAGAATCTCGCGGTATTTTCTGCTGCGAGGGCGATATTTTCAGCGCCCCAAGACCATTTATTTCTGCGACACTGATAGGCCCTATATTTATTAATTTGCCCTGGCAACTGTACACGATTGGCTATTTCGCTGCACTGCTGGGGCGCTCTGACCAGCGCCCCATGACAGAAACGATACGAGTCTGTCTGTGGAAATTCACTGGTGAATGAATGTCAGTAGGTGGGAAATGTAGTTTATATATTCATATTGCATGTAGGCACACACTAGTGGGTAAAACCGACATTTATAACTGAATTTGTAAAAATATATTTTACATTTTTTTCCCCTCTTATCAGGGAGGGCGGCGCCCCAGCGCCCCCTATGGGCCGGCCGCCACTGGTGTGTGGATGTCAGCACCACCGTGGTGTGGTTTCATTAAAGAGAATTATGAGAGCAATCTCTGCCTGGCCTCCGTGTGATAAACCAGACCAACAGACCAGCTCAGACTCGTACAAAGCCCAGCGAGGGGGCCGCCCGCACGGGGCAACAAAAATCCATATTTCGAGGCCACGATTTACCGCGGCAAACGACACGGGGACGCTACGGCAGGGGCGAAACCAGATAGACTTTGTTCTCCTGGTTTTGGTTCATTCCGATGCACAAGATACAGATCGCTCCCCTCATTTTGGCTAATTCAGTTGCGCAAAGTAAATATTTCTTCGTTTAGTTGCAGGGGGCGGGATGATTTGAGGCCGGTTTGAAAACCCTCCATACCTGTAGGTTTACCCATTTAGCTGATATACTGCATACCGCCACAGGACAGTGTAGCAGTCTTTTTTGGTGATTCATTCATTTCGAACCGGTGCCTCGAAATTAATTTGTCTCAGCGCAGGCTCGGAAAGACAACTTGCCGGACATCGATCGGAAGAGCTTTGATGGGGAAACTCTGAGTGGAAGGTTCAATTTTCCTGTACCGTTTTTTGCGCCGAATGTACCCACGTATATCCACGTATTCACCCATTTCTTATTCATGTGAGCCGATGGCGGGGCCGTTCAGCTTAAAGGTTTGATCGGCGTGTTATGATCAGGCAAATGGTCGGCCTACAAAAACGTCATTCTCAGGCAGGCCGTACAGAACAGGTATCAACCCTGGTAACAGAACCTGCTAAGATAACTGTCTCCTTTTTTTTTTTTTTACCTTTGGCATCCAAAGATCTTCACCCTCTCACCCCAAAGTGTTAACCTCACAGTCACCGTGCACATTTGAAGTGTGTACGAGTGTAAAA
>JAXDDW010000127.1:870000-880000 GCA_034670385.1 Hoplostethus mediterraneus | reverse complement strand
ACACACACACACACTCGTGCGCCCACGCTAGCGAAATACCCACACCTTTACAGGAAACTCTCCCACTGATGTCTTCTAATAAGCTAAAAAAATATATTATATTTGCACAGTAAAGGAGGTCCTGATATTAATACAACTGCCGTTTCGTTGGCTGGCGGTGCCGCCGCGGCTTCAGAGCCTCTCTCTCGTTTTCATCTCTTATTGATGGCGGTCGTGTTCGCACTCAGCTTGTCCTCAAAGTTCCTGTCAATTTGCGATGGAGGACGTATAGATATATGATCAAAAGGAATAGGGAAAGAAAGGGTGAAAGGACCTCTTTGCAAATTGAGCAGCAGATACCCACCCTACACACACACACACACACACACCCTAACCGCCACCACTCCCACCCAGCGCTCTTTTCGTATTTAAGAGCCTCTAACTTGTTGCACGGAATATGAATCTACGTTTCCGTGCAGTATCGAAATCCACCAACTCAGCAACCTTACATCTCTAAATTTGTCATAAACTGACTGACGCTCGGAATATGCAAGGAATATCGGCGCAACTCTTTTGCTGAGCCAAAAGTTTCTACAAACTATTGGAAAGAGCCAAAAATCTGCTGCTGCCGGGTTGGTGGGTCAGTCAGTAAAATAAAATTGGCAAATACTTAAAGGTTCTGCTGCGTTTGACATTAAAATGAATGGCCCTTTACTATTATAGCGCCATCTCCTCTGTCCATTTAGTGTATGATTGCATACTGTGTGTGTGTGAGTGTGTTTGCTTGCATGCTGTAGTAACAGTTTGAAAGGAGCAAAATGATTATTAGTTGTTTTTTGGGGGGATGGATGATTGGGATGGTTTCAGTTTCAACTTTACTGGCACGATGCGGCGATGCCATACGTTGTCGTGTTGAGTTGATATGATTCACTAGGATGCAGTAAGATGAAAGCCAGTAGGCTCACTGTAGCAGTGTGTTTTCCCCCGAGCTCTACGACACAACACCATTCATTAAAAAAAAAAAAAAAAAATGTCAAGAAAAATGTCAAACAAAACCATTAATCATAATATCTGAGACCACAGAGACTTGGCCATTGCATCACACATCTCCTAGCAACCACAGCTGGCGATGTCATGGAGGTCCATTGGGGAATTAGCTAAATGATGTCTTAATATATAACAACCAGGCTACAAAAAGACGTGCCTGAAAAAGATTGTAGCGGTGTGGTTATGTTATAATTAAAAGTGAATAGTCTGATATGGTAGATTTGTTTCCAAAGTGATGTTGTTGTCTGTAGCTGGAGAGTCAGCTCAGTAAACCTGAACAAACTGTTAGCTCGCTAACTAGCCAGCAGGCTCATTTAGCATTTTGTGTGGCAACATACGACTACTTGCCAATGCTAACACTAGCCGCAATGTTAGCTTGTGCGCTAATCAGATGCATTAACGACAAGACAGTGATGGTTAGCTGACCGGATGCTATGGTTAGCTAGCTAATAAGCTAACTTTAAAGGGGTCATATTATGGAAAACGGTTTATTCCTGGCGTTTATACATGTTCCACAGGAAATCATTTAACTAAGTAGCTGAGAAAATTTGAAATCTGGAGGTCAACCCGTTTTTCTGTATTTTCCTTTTTCCAAAAACGATGCCAAAGATAGGAGAAAAACAGGCCGTTTCAGAAAGTAGCCCCTTTGGACGTCGTAACGGGCGCTTCTTAACATAATCCAGCCCCTCTCAGAGCATGCCCATGCCCAGGTGAACAACCAATCCCATTTATCTCGTCTCAAAATGCAGCTCACGGCAGTGCCGCAAGCCGTTGCTTATGGTGCATTCCATTGTACTCGGAAATCGGTAATTCCGAGTCGGTATTCCTAACTTCCAATCTAAATGTGTTCCAGTGCATCTGCTCGGGAAAACATAATCACCCGCAGCAAACTCATGTTTGTATGGTAAGTCTCAGAATGTTACAAGCATCTAAACTCAACATCAACTACTACAGCGCCATTAGTGAAGAGAATCGGCGCATATCACATTCGGACACCGTTTTTTTCCGAGTACCATTATTACACCATTACTCTCCGACCAGTGAAGCTAAAACAACAACATATCTACGATGATATATCAACTCTCCAGTTATTATTTTGTTGGATGCAGGCAGCAACATAGATCCCTGCACAGTCTCAAAACACGTGAAAATGCAGGACAGAGTGGATTCATTTTATTTTTAAAATGAACACACCCACAAACACAAGGCACGAAAGTACAATATTACACAGAATTGTTATCATTGAGAAACTAAGTGGAACCGCCTCAGCTGCCTCTTCCCATCCTCCACGCCCTCAAAACAGCCTGTTCTTTACAATGGAAAAAAATGAGAGACTGAAACACACACCACAGAAGCTGGTTTTAGGATTTCTTTTGATATAGACTTCACAAACGTCTTGTAAAGACCCCCAGGAACAGTTTAAATAGCCCAAAATGAGTACAATACCCCCGCCTTTAACACAAAACTGATCAGGTTTATCAACAGGTGAAATAAAACCTATTCTATAATGTTGAGATGGACGAGTTGTAACTTCAATCAGTTGTTCTCAGCCACTGTTGCCCAAGAGCTGAGGACCTCCAGTATGGCCACCACAGTGTGCGTTAGGTCATTTTGAAGGACTGGCTGAATGCACAGTTCCTCTTCAGTCAGTGTGGCTGCCCACCTCCCTTACGGTGTGATGACAATCAGACTGTTGAACTGTTTTTCTACATACATTTGATTGATCCTCAGTAAGTCTAATTTCAGCACATTTGTAGTAAGGAAGTGAGATTCTGTCGCTATCGTCCCTGTGATGGCAAAATGAACTCTTCTGTCTTCCTTTTCCCTCTTCTCTCTTCCTCTGTTCCATCCATCCATGCTTGCTTGTGTGAATATATTTGATGGAGCGAATATGGAGCGCTTCCTTCCAGAGCCGCCGCCGACCGCCGACTCCCGTTATTGTTGTTATCAATCATCCTCTAAAGATCGCCACGGTAACAGTAGCCCGGGTCACTGCATCCCCCCCCATGCCGACGCGATAAGGTTAGCAGGGGGGGGGGGGAAAAAGACGACAAGGAAAAATGGCGGGGAAAAAGTTTAACAAAGCATATTTTCCTCTTTTATGACTCCCTCTGACCTTTAAGGATATTAACATCTGACATGATGAATCGCGGGCCGGTGGGGAAAAGAGAAAGAGGAGAGAGGGATGGATGTAGGGGGAGGGAGGGATGGAGGAGAGAGAGAAGAGAGGGGGTGTGGGGGGGGGGGGGGTCTCATTTCTCATTAGCGAGCTGTGGTGTGGGGAGATAGCGACGCTTCTCGTCCTAATGCCTACACACACACACACACACACACACACACACACTTTTTGAAAGAGCGGAGAGTGTGATATTATTGTTTAAAATGAAAAAGCGCTCCTCTCCGGCCTCATCCTGCCCACGTCAGCACTCCTGAGTCAGTAGTCTGAAGGAGTCCTATTAGCCCCGCAGTGATAGGCAGCTACCCCCCCCCCCCCCCCCCCCACACACACACACACACACACACACACACACACACAATGAGCACACACACTGCGACATACACACTCAATTAAAGGCTGACCTTCTACCCCCTGTGAGCGCTGATGGAGTGTGTCTGTGTGTGTGTGTGAATCTGGGTGTTAGTAATGTGTGTGTGTGCGTGTGTGAGAGAGAGAGAGAGAGAGTCATTAACAATGAAGAAGATAGGGAATTTGACACAGGGCATTTTCTTGATTGGATGGATGGATGGATGAAAGGATAGAAGGACTAAAGGATGAATGGAGGGATGGATGGATGGATAGAAGGACTAAAGGATGAATGGAGGGATGGATGGATGGATGGATAGAAGGACTAAAGGATGAATGGAGGATAGAGGGATAGAAGGACTAAATGATGAATGGAGGGGTGGATGTAGTGATAGAAGGACTAATGGATGAATGGAGGGATATATGGATGAATGGAGGGATGGATGAATGGACAGATAGAAGGACTAATGGATGAATGGAGGGATAGATGGATGAATGGAGGGATAGGTAGATGAATGGAGGGATAGAAGAACTAATGGATGAATGGAGATGGATGATGGATGGATGGAGGGATAGAAGGTCTAATGGAGGGATGGATGGATGGAGGGGTAAGGTTGTGAGATTACATTCATTTAAGCTTCAATGTCTTGTAAACACCCATCCTATTGCCACATTTTCTCCCATCACCTCTCTCTGTCTCTCTCTCTTTCTCTCCCCTCTCTCTCTCTCACACACACACACACACACACACAGTGGCAAGAATTTCTCGCCGCCTCTCTCTACTACCCTCTCCTGATAAGAAATGACTGGGTTGAGGGGGAAGCTCAAATAGAAAATCCCCTTCACCTCCAGTCTCATTCCCCCCTCTCGCTGATAACAGTCCTCCAGAAATCACAAAAGGCCAGAGAGGAAGAAGGAGAGACTTAAAGTAGCGCTTGGAGACTAATCTCAACACTATGTCTGTCTATGTGGGGTGGGGGTGGGGGGGGGTGCTTAGATAAGGCCGTCTGGACTCGAGAAGAGCCTCATACACTTGCTCTACACTATCAGTCGGGGGGAAGAAATACCTTACAGTACATTAAAAACCCCAATCTGATCCTGCTAGCGTGGTGAAGTTCGCCGCGTCGCTGAGGTGAAGCTGAAGTCCGGTTTCAGCGCGTCGGAAATCCCTTTGTGGATTTCCCCAAAAAAAAAGGTTGAGCCGGTGTGGGTTTTGCTTTTGCCGCTAGCCGACGTACCTACCGTGTATTTGTACTCCGGGTTTCAGACACAGTGACCGCTTCAGAACCGTTTGGACACGCGGTACACATTACACCGTGTTTTAGGGAAAAGGCTGATACCGATACGGATATTTCTTGGATTGATAGCTGGTGCCGATATTGAAAAGGCCGACATCCTGGAACCGGCTGTATCGGTCTAACCCTCGTCGCATTTCCGTTCCCGCCGAGCAATCCCTCCTTCTCTACGCTGTAACTTGAAAATGTGTCGACACGTGTGTGTGTGTGTGTGTGTGTGTGTGTGTGTGTGTGTGTGTGTGTGTGTGTGTGTGTGTGTGTGTGTACCTACAGTACGTCCAGGCTCATCGGGGGACTCCCGCTCTGTCTCTCCTCCTCCTCCTCCTTCTTCTTCTACATGAATAGTACATGGCCACTTTAGCGCGTGACCCTGAAATTGTCCTCTTTCCGGGCAGAGGGAAAACACGCTGTACCCGACGTCCGCCCGGCTGCAGCATCTGCATTATTCAAAGCGCATTATGCAAGATATTCCGCAGGTGGGGAGGCCCCTGAGTAGTGTGTGTGTGTGCGTGTGTGTGTGTGTGTGTGTTTGTCTGCGTGTGATGGAATGTCCAAGGGTGGAATGCAAAGAGGGCACTCCGGGGCACTTTGGGCCACTCTGCACCCATTAGTCACGGCAGACAGACGGGGGACGTGGCGGCCGCGGAGCAGGGGTACGAGGGAATGATGGAGAAAAAGAGACGGTAGAGGCCAGAAATAGGCCCCCCCCGGGGAGGCCGTCGAGGAGCAGGTGGAGTATTTGGGGATTTTTTTTTTTAGGAGAAGTCATACGCGCCACAACAGAGATGTGAAAAGTGGGAGAACAGAGCAAAGAGGTTTGGGGTTTTGTTTTGTTTACACTGTGTGTGTGTGTGTGTGTGTGTGTGTGTGTGTGTGTGTGTGTGTGAACTTGACGCAAAGCCCCTCAACGTCGCGTAACATGGCTGCTGTATCCGGAGATGCCGTATTTGCAGCATCACTGTGTTTGCCACAACTGTACATATCATATACTGCACTGATGACCTGCGGAGGTCTGGGGAGCCTCGGGAAGGGGTTCCACGGGTCCTTGAGGGCCTTCCACGGGGTCCTTGAGGGCGTTCCAGGGGTCCTTGAGGGCCTGGGTCCAGGGCATGGGTCCTTGAGGGCGTTCCAGGGGTCCTTGAGGGCCTTCCAGGGGTCCCCGGCAAATTGAGGAAGATTTCATTACAATTTAATGGTCTAGATATTAGAGAACGTATGATAATGACTGTTGTGTTTTCTCACCATTTTTGTCACCATGTCTCATTCGGAGGTCTAAACCAGCGAGTTGTCTCCCCTCATTCTTGCCTTGCCCTCCATCCTTCTTTCCGGTGTGTGTAATAAAGCAACGTGTGTGTGTCTGTTTGTGTGTGTGTGTGTGTGTGTGTGTGTGTGTGTGACAGAGTAGCTTTGGGGAGGCGAGAAGGGAATGGCATGGAGATTGAACAGGCATCTCCCGCCTTTATTACAGGAAACTATAGGGCCATTCTGGAGGAATGGAGCAACGGGTGGATGAGGGGATGAGGGGATGAAGGTGTGTGTGTGTGTGTGTGTGTGTGTGTGTGTGTGTGTGTGTGGCAAATGTGGTAGCGGTGATGGAGGAGGGCTAAGGTGTTACAGACCTGTATATACATCTGTGCAGGATATTCATCTTTCTGTGTGCGTGTGTGTGTGTGCGTGTGTGTGTGTGTGTGTGTGTGTGTGTGAGAGCATGCAGTGCTTCAGGGTGGGGTTTAGCGCAGTGCATGCCGCCATCTCCGTGAATGTTTAAAATAATTACAGGCAGTTGACTGGGCGCTGAACAGAATGGAAGTGTCACTTTGGGAAATTGTATTTTTATTTACTGTGTCAGGTCTCTTGCCTGCCTCTCCCCTCTCTCGCAGAAGTGCCTTCTACAGTGTGTGTGTGTGTGTGTGTGTGTGTGTGTGTGCGTGCGTGCATACGTGTGCTCGCTGTGCAACATATGGACTTTTCTCCTTCACGCGGGGCTCGTGCGACCGCATTTTTTTTTTCATCGTATGAGTCAGAGCTTATTGGTGTAAGCCGGCTCTTACGTAAACTCCGGTATTAGCGCTGGGTTGTGTACCGGGGGGAGCGGGTGGGGGGGGGGGGGCATCGACGCTTTTTACGTGGGTGTTGCAAATGTATGTGCATGCCCTGTGTACGTAAGCATTTAATCACAACCATGAGGGAATTTCAGCCGGCTTGAGGGAAGAAAGAGAGAGAGAACGTGAACCATTGATAAATTGATCAGAGCCCACGTTCCCAAAAGGAAGTGGAGGCCTAAATCCCCTCGTTTGCATTCCCCCCCCCCCCCCCGACACTACCCTCTGTGCCCAAATTGGCCATTGATTAGCATATCCCCCAGCACCCCGTGGGGCAGGATCATCGATCAGGAGCATGGATTGGTGGGAAGCGGCGGGGCGGAACACAGATGCAGGCCAGTACGTCCGATTCTAGCGCTCCCATCAGAGGGAGCGGGGGCGGGGCCAGCGGTCCGACGGAGGAGCCTGATTGGTTCAGAAACCACCGGGCTCGCTAACGGGTATTTAGGTATCGACTTGAGGTTGTTTTCCCGAGATCCCACGGTCATCAAATCCACCTCCAGGTACGCGCCTAGGTGTCAGTCTGTGATGTTCAGTGCATTCCAGGAGTTCCTTTTTGATGGTGATGGTGATGATGATGATGATGATGATGATGATGATGATGGTACTTTATTGGTCTGGTCCCTATTCCGCCCCTGCTTTTTGTGCAGCATCGCTGATATTGATGCGTCTTGATTTGTACATCGATTGTTCATTTGTAATTCAAAGTGGAATGTTGTCTCTGTCAATCTCACCTCCTCCGCCGGCCCCCTTTCCTCTCTCTCTCTCTCTCTCTCTCTCTCTCTCTCTTTGTCTGTTTCCTTTTCTTTTTCTGTCCTATCTCTCTCTCGTGTGTCGTCCTCCGTCTAGCCCTCCTCCTGCCTCCAACAGACAGAGTGCAGTGATAGAGGGCCAGTATGAATAATGTAGTGTTGTTATCACTCTGCTCTGGCTCCTTTTACAATGAAACAGTCTTAAAGCATCAAACATTCAGCAGGGCTTCTCCCTCTGGCTAACGGCACCTCACGCTAGGGCTAGCTACAAATAGCTAGTGATGCGTTACAGTCGGACTGATTTCTCCCAGTAACAAATGACCAATCAAAAAATGACTTTTGTCTCTTTAAAGGAATGAAATTTGAATCATCCACAAACTAGATCCATAGAGTTTATCCATTAAAAAGGAGGAGAACATCGGAGCTGACTCATCCTGGGGTTTTAAAGTGGGATTTTCTTTTGAGGGTGTACCTGCCTGCCCCGCCACCAAGTGAGAACCCCCCCCCAACCCACCCCCACTAACCCAGCTTATCTCCCTCCTCCCCCCCGCCGACTGAAAACACACTCCCAGTCCTATCGCGCCTCCTCGTTATCCGCCTTCGATTGAACGGTTCAAATTTGGAGGGCTGGATTTCTCCCGTTGCTCTCTTATTCAACTGTATCAGCGCCGTTTCGATTGTCCGCGATCGATACGGCCCCCCTTTTTTTTTTTTCAAGGCGCTCTCGTTTGATTGAACTGGCCATATCTCTATAGCCAGGTTAGAATCATTTAGCCTAATGGCTTTCAGTGACTGTGGCTGGTAGTCAATAGTGTGTGTGTTTGTGTGTGTTCAGTGGGGGTCACAGGTCCGATGCTATCTGGATAGAAAACCTCTGCTCTCATACCTCAGATATTAAAGCACAGACGGACACAGAGAGAGGAAAAAAAACACACATCAAACTATATTTCAGTTTGTGCAGACACAAACCTGAAAGAGTCGTCGTTCCGGAGACATGAGGCTCATGAGGGGTTGAGGATATCTGGTTTCAGTCCCGAAGAGAAGCCGCGGATTGCTGGTGGTCATCGGGCCAGCCTTTATCTCCCGTCACGCTACACCCGAAGGCCGCCTGCCCGCAGTGAGATCAGAGAGTGTGTGTGTGTGTGTGTGTGTGTCCATCTGAATGAGTCATTGAGTCTCAAAACCACATTTTTTTGGAAAACAAGTGGAAGAATTTTTCGAAACCCCGTGATAGGAATCAGTTGTTGTCGGGACAACGACGCTCCATTCAAGGAAGTTCTCCAAACCAGAACGAGGCGGTTACCTCACCGTAATGGCAGGAAAATAACATTTCAAGACAATTAAATTCTCGACCCATGCCTCTATATATGAGTAGCACAACACACACCATTCCTCCTTATATATGTGTGTGTGTGTGTGTGTGTGTGTGTCTTCTTCCGCTGGGTGCGCCGGCGGTGTCGGTGGCTTTGTGCCGGGGTCTGATTGAATCGGGCACACAGGCAGATTTACATATGTTTGCCATTGTTACGGGGGTTAGTGAATATCATGTAGCAGGCCTAGAGGGAGCCGGCAGCCAGCGGACCCGCGACACACTCTGCATCATAAGTAGGGAGGGCGAGGGACATCGGCGGAGACTGAGAGAGAGAGAGAGAGAGAGAGAGAGAGAGAGAGAGGGAGCTGGAGTCCACATCTCCTCTCCGCCATCCTCACTCCTGTACTCCTTCACGAACATGATTTCTCTCTGGCTCGCTCTCTCTCTCTCTCTCTCTCTCGCTCTCTCTCTCTCTTGCTTGCCTTCTTGTTCCGTAGCTATCATCGCACGCACGCACACACACACACACACACACACACACACAAGGGTTCGGTCGTGGAGTGTCCCCGCTTGGCCGGTGAGGGACTGGGAGTGTCGGCCAATCTCTGCTCAGCCAAGTGTTAAATTAGATTCCCCTGCCTCCCTGTCAGAGCTGTGTGTGTGTGTGTGTGTGTGTGTGTGTGTGTGTGTGTGTGTTGCGTGCGTGCGTGCGTGCGTGCGTGTGCGCGTGTGTCACACACAACACAGGGACTGGGTCACTGTCACAAACACAGATATTCATAGCAGCGGAGCGTTTCTCGGGGTGATAACGTTCGGGATAGCGCCACGATAACGTACGGGACAGCGTCACGATAACGTTGGGGACAGCGTCACGATAACGTTGGGGACAGCGTCACGATAACGTTCGGGACAGCGTCACGATAACGTTCGGGACAGCGTCACGATAACGTTCGGGACAGCGCCACGATAACGTCGGGTTCGTCTCGCTC